>JAWDHC010000062.1:0-113786 GCA_036172615.1 Curvularia verruculosa | reverse complement strand
TGATATATATGTATGTATGTACGTACATACGTATGTATGTACGTATGTATATTTGCACAGATGACTTAATAAGTAGGAACACGTATGTATGTGTGTTGAAGTTGAGAGAAGTTTTGTCTGTTTGTTTCTTATTTTTTCTGCTTTAAGATGGATAACTAATAACTATGTAAATAGAATAGATTGATCTAATTTTTTTATTTTCTGACATGTTGCTTATTGTTCTTTACTTCTGACAAGCAAGTAAGTCTTGTTGGCTGGCTGGCTGGCGAAGAAGATACAAAAGCCATGGAAATTCCCCCCTTTTCGGGCACCAACTATGCGCTCGTTTCGATGGGAGGGAACTAAAACTTTGGGCATGTCGGATCATAGAGTACTAGCTACTAGCTATTCGGCAGTTTTATGGTTGGTACATAAAAGGCCCAATGAGACGGGGCGGATTACAAAAGCACATGGACTAGGTATGGAATGGGCGGTAGAGTTGGATAGGTTGAAGTAGAATAGTCAAGCCTGATTCGAGGGAAAAAAGGCAGAGAGAGAGGGACCAGGGAGCGGTGAGGCAGACACGCGCTCGGGCAGCGACGATGGCGGAAGGGGACGAGACCAGGGCGCGTCGCGTCTCGTGGACCATATCACGTCGACGCCAGTCAAGTAGGACGGAGCAAAGCATCAGAGTGTTTCGCATGCCGGCAAAGCAGAGGAGAAGGAGTGAGTACGTCAGCAAGACAGGATGTTATGAGGATAGTGCCGCTGGTTCAACGTCATTGTACGGCTGGTGTGGAGGGCAAGTCTACTAGCGATCGGCCATTTTTGGGCTCCAGTGCCCTGAGTGACGATAGCCAGCGGTTAGATACTGTCAATGCTTGGTTTCTGCCGGTAAGTGTGTTGAAAGGAGGGCTTGGATGCGGAATGGTAGTACTATGGCTTATTAATATGAGTCTTGTGCTTATCGCTCACAACAATGCATGCAAGCGAGGGGGGGGAGAGAGACCGAGAAAGACAGAGAGAGGAGGACCAGCATCGAGTAGAACAGCGGGAAAAGAGGCATTTTGGGTCGTGAGTTTGGGCGTGGGCAGTTATCAAGGGCAATTTACTGAGCAATTACCGTCGCAACCGCCCCCCGCATACATGGGAAGCATGCTCCGGAAGCATTCGGGCCGGGAGCGACACGTCGGTAGCATCAGCGCCCAAGAGGGAGTGTCGAGAGCGGGCGAGATGGCGGAAGGTGGAGGCTCCGGCCACGTGAGAGGGTTTAAGGTTGGGAGGGAGACGGAGAGAGCGGCGGGCTTGGAACGAAGGGGTTCCCATGGGAACAAGGGGTGGTGGCTGGAAGCGTGCGGTGAAGGCGGGTAGGGCGTGAGTAGTGAGGAGTTTGTCCACGGGGTGGTGCTTTGGCATATCTTTTCGGAGTGATGACGAAGCCAGCGAGTAGGAGGCGTGTTGGATATGCAGGACAACAGCGAAAAACCCTGGAGAGGTTCGCGGCGGCGATTATACGGACAAACGAGGGTGACGGGAGCGAGGGTATGGGTGACGTGGGTGACGTGGGAGATGGCATGGAAGCGGACTTGGGCAGCAGAGCATGGCATGACGAGAGAGTGCAGTTGGGGAGGCAGGCGAGGTCACGTGCCGCTAACCAAGCCGAGGCATGGCGCCTAAAGTACATACGTCGACGACTGCAGCGCACGGCAGCGCCCATAGCGCCCACGGCACATGGCACATGGCATACATAGTACTACATGCTACCTACATATATGGAGACTAGATACTGCACAGCACAGGGCGCGTCGACGCATGGCGTGGTGCCTGACCTGGCGAGGAGAGGGAGATGGGCCGGGAGCGTGGGCGTGGGCGTGGGCGTGCAGAGCAGTTGGGCAGTGGGGGACAGAGGCCGACTAATAGAAAGCGGCCACGAGGGGGGCAGCACGACGAGTGGGTGGCATTCTCGCGGTACGAGGGACGAGATCCTATAGGCAGCGATGCAGCGTCTTTGCTGGGGCTGGAGCGCACTGGAACGCTGTCGGTGAAGCGTCCAACGTCACTAGGCCGTCGCAGTGCGGCTTGTACCGGCGACGGGCGCAGGCGGAGGCGCAGAGGCAGAGGCAGCGGGCAGTATCGACGACACGGCCGTGGGCACAGGACATGGCCAACCCGCCGCAAAACCCGCCGCGAGAGTTGCGACTATGTCATTGACCTGGGTTGGCTATCCAGTCTACGTACTACAGACAGAGTCGCAGCCAAAAAAGCGGTGCGGTGCTGACCGTCAGGCGTCGGGAGTGGCAGTTGATGCCCAAGCGGCGCCATGGCAGGGCCTTGTTGCCCGTCCCCACACCCTTTGCGCTTGCTACCCAAGAAGCCTTTTTCTATGGGGGCCTTTTTTGCCTCGAGCCCACGCGAATAATTACTAGTTGGCCTGCCGTCCTTTTTAGTCCTTTTTAGTCTTTTTCTTTCTCTTTCTGCCCGCCCGCCCGCTTGCCTGCTTTGCTTGCTTGCTATCACGGCTGCTGCTGCTGCATCGTCACCACCACTCAGTCGACCTTCATCATCACCACCACCATCACCACCACTACCACTCCCCCCCCATCCGACTGACGTGCATATCCGCGCCAGAGCCTGCTGTGCAAGTCATCCTCGGCCAATCACCCCGCTCCCTCTACGCCCATACCCTCACCCTGCGGCTCTGTCGCAATCCTCTTCATCCTCCACACAAGTAGCCTTCGAAAGCGCGCAATATCGCCTCTCGCATAGTCTCTAGTATCCATCCGGCCCCCACTCTGCCGTCGTGATCCTTGGGCACACACACACGCACACACGCACACACACAAAACTTCTTCCAGGAACCTGCTGCTCTCATCCCATCCATCTTCTTACCTTGTCCAAAAACAGTCTCTGGCAGCCACGCCGTCAAAAGGTCCACTCTGTTACAGGCCGCACGCCTCCCAAGTGCCGGTATATTGGTCCAATCCCTCCCCCGCTCCCGTCTGCTGCTGCTGCATCTCTTCCCCCATCGCCTCTCTTGGACACTCCCTTTGGTCTGGATAGCTTCCCTCTTCTGGACACCCACAGACACCCCCAAGCCTGCTTGTCTGCGCCGTCATTCCGACGTGGCCTAGTCTCTCTTCCATCCTTCTGGACAATCTCCTGGCTTCCCCCCTCCACTGAGCTCTCCTCCCGGTCTGTCTTAGCTCCCATAGCTTGGCCTACTCCACTCCCCACCCCTCTCTCTCCCCCTTCTGGCATTGACGACAGCGTCATCTTTCTTTTCATCACCTCACATTACCCATTTCCCTCGCTGCCAACCATGTCGCGCGCAAATCAGTGGTTTGTGCCTGGAGATGGCATCGCCCGAGAAGTAATCACGGCCGACATCCAGCGCTATCTGGGCCCAGATGCGCTCGTCAGGCCTGGCACAGGCACCGGAGAATACCAGGTCCGCACTTGATCTCATGCCGCCAATACCTTGTCGCGCAATACTGACATGCTACATAGGGCCAGGCTGGCTACTGGATAACTGCCTATCGCACCCTCACATCGGTACGTCTACCACGGCTGCACACTCTCCCAGGCGCATACGCACACGTATATATACACACACACGCGCGATACTGACTCACGCCTACAGCAAATGATACAAGACTTGAAAATGGATTCCCAACGCTGGCAGCAGGAAAGACAGCCTGGCGAAACGGGCCGCGGAGGTAGCCACAGTCCACAAGTGCGCACTACAAAGGTATCAGCCGGCCCTAACGCTTCATTAGTGGCTTATCAGGACTCTCGCACACATGCTGCTCGCCAGCATTGGGGTCCGACAAAACCATACGACCATGGCTCCTCGCACGCCTCGGCAGACCCCTACGACCAGACGCGCCAATCGACGGCCTCTAGGACCCCCGCATACGCCTCGGGCAGCTACAGCAGCGACCCTCACTACACCACCACTCCCACATCCACCTATGGAAGCTCACATCCAGGCTATCAGCCCTCGCCTGCCGCTGCCGCGCCCAGGACATCACCAGCCGACCCTTACTCGGCATACCCCCAGCCTGGAGGACGGGATTACCCCGCGCAGTCTCCCTACGCTGCATATCCAGCCGCCACCCCCGATCCCTATGGACGCCAGGCGCCCTCGCAGTCCGCTCCCTACGCTGCCTCAAGGTATTTTGGTTACTATGACGATCCCTTTTTGGTCTATCGCTAAGCCCCTCCGTAGTGCCACAGCAGCCGCTCCAGGCTACTACATCGCCTCGGATGGTCGGCGTAAGTAACTTTCATCATTGCACTCCACAAAACTAACATGCTTTGCCCAGAATACCCAATCTCACAACAACCTCAGGCGTCACGCAACCCCCAGTCTGGCACCTCTAGGTACAGTACAAGATAAGACATGAATCTCCCGTCCTTGGGCCTTGTTGTTGTTCCCGTCTCCATCTACCGAGTGCGTAAGAGAGAGAGAGAGAGCGAGAGAGAGCCAGGAGATAGAGATACCCTTTCTTTCCAAGCTGCTGATGGTGCTCTGGAGTCTGGCCACCCCCCTAATATTTTAATGGGCCTTCTACTGTCTTTCTGGGAGTTTCCGCCCTCCCAAAAAACCCGTCTTCGGGAGTTAATCCATTTCCAACCCAAAAAAAATCCCACCCGGATGGATGCCGTTTTTTTTTTACCTGAGGATCTGAAGCCATGAGCCATTCTATATCTTCCACCCTGATGGAGCCAACCCATGGAAATTTGTCCGCCTGGTTGTTCTTTTTTTTTCCTTTCCTTTCCTGCGTTTGATATTCATGTGTATGTTATCTGGGAAGTTGGGCGTCGTCTCTCATTCCTCATCTATAGGCTTTTTTGGACTAGCGGGGTGTGTGCGCAACCATTTATTTGCCATGGGATTTACCACCTCTTCCAGCAGGACATTCATTGCAATGATGGCCATGGCTATCCTGGTAGTTGCATCTATTTCCGGATCTTGCTTTTCTTGCAATGTATATACCTGCGACCTGGACGTTGCGATATCAATGTTAACGAATGAACGGTTATTTTTGCACATGCAAAACGAGCATGCTGAATCAGATTGCCAGTGGAAATGCCTTTACAGCCTTGTTTCATCTCATGGCCTTGACTTGCTCCTTCATCTTACAATTCCTCCCAACGTCTCTACAGCCCAAGTACATGAGTTGGCTTAAGGTTTTCACCACACCCTTAGCACGCGCTGCCATGACTCGTGATGAACATCGGTTTTTTTGCCCGCCCGCTGATCTGCGTTTGAGGCTGGCAAATCTTTTATTCCCACCTGCACCATCTGTCTGGGAGCTTCCTGTTCGCGACCTCGGGCAAGCTTGCGAGCTTACTTTCGCTTGATGCGACTTGGAGACAGTCAGACTGGACTAGTTCACTAGGATGGCCCGATACTACTTGCACATTGGGCATGGCACGAATGCAGCTAAGTGAGGTACACGTGACCAGCAACACGTGCCTGTCAAAATCGTGGCGACTCTGCGTCTACATCTTAACGGCCAAAATAAAGGCTCCAACCAACTCCTCGCCTTGGACGGGTCGGCCCTTAGGCGCATCCATGCAAAAATGCTATAGTCTGGCAAACAAGGAAAAAAAAACTGTTCCCCCCCACCTCTCCGTCTCGCAGTCCTGCGCAGTCCCCAGGTCCATAGTCCGAGCCATATGGTTGGTCATTTCGTCTCGTCACCGTTTTCTTAGCACGCGAGTCATGCGGAGACATTGACATTCCTCTTTGAACTTCCGAGCCCGCCTGCTTAGACCGCCCCTGACTACGTACAAAATTATCCGGTCCAATGTTATCGTGATTTACAGATAGACATGCCCTTATCTCGCAATATTTACTCCCGAAACCCCTCTTATCCAAGCATTGGCCTCGGGTAAAGGTCCCGTATTCTGGATGTTTGGCGCGCCCATATGTATGTTATGTAGGAACACACACGCCATGGTTGCGCGACCAACCATTGTTGTTGCTGTTGCTGTTGTGACGTGAAGGTCCATTGTCCTTTTTTTTTAAACCCTCCTGTATTTTGCAGCACAAACTCGAACATGATTGCGTTTTCGAAGCTGGCGGTGGCGTCGGCTCTTGTAGCTGCATCAACAGCAGCACGCGACCTCGTCTCCCGCAGCAATGACACGGCCAGCTTCACAGCGAACATGCTGCAAGAGTCAATGGATTGGATGGACATGTACTATGACAGCGAAAGGGGCTATCTGTTCGACTTGGGTGCCGCCGCTCTCGTCCATGATACCAGGTCGAGCGCATGGTATGCGGCGGGACTACTCGCACGAAACAAGAACGACGATGTGGACCAGGCGGTTAGGATTGTGACGAATATTATCCAGGGCCAGTTTAAGAATGAGAGTGAGCAATGGTACGTTGGTAGTTGCCGGCGAGATTTCTATATTTCTCTCTCTCTCTCTTCAGAACAATATGCTTTTCTTTTAGAGTGGTGGGATTCTATATAGTACCATGAAGCTAACATCAAAATCTCAGGTTCGGCGACTACCAAAAGTACCCAGAGGAGCCTTATGTCGGCACTCCGCAATACCCAGCCAACATCTACAACTCATGGTCAATTCACCCTCGCACCACGACATGACAGCCGATCCAAGAGCTAACTAAATGATAAGGGACCCCAATTGGCGCGGTTTCATCGGCACCACCTTCGTCCTCATGCTGGAAGAATTCCCACACCTGCTTCCCCAAGACACAAAAGCCTACATGCTCGAGAGTCTGTTCAACACGACCATTGGCGACAGCTACCGCGTTGGTGGCGTCGACGATGACAACTTGTACCCCGCATACAGCAATCCGTCCATTATGCGAGCGTTTGTATCTGGATACGTTGGACGGCGGCTCAATGACGCCAACATGACTGCGGCCGGCGAAGCCTACGCTAAAGACGTCATCGACCTCTTTACGCGCGACAACACGCTGTCGGAATTCAACTCGGGCACGTATGCCGGCGTCTCGCTGTTTGCCCTGACCCTGTGGGCAAAGTACTTGACGCCCGAGGAGAGCATCATGGGCAAGTACGGGCCGCAAATGATCAAAGATACATGGAGTATCTTGGGCCAGTTGTACAATGCCAATTTGAAAAATGTAGCCGGACCATGGGACCGCACCTATGGATTCGATATGAATCGCTACTTGAGTATCCTGGCGTTGCACATGTGGTCGCTGGTGGGTAAGGACAAGGCGCCGATTAATGAAAAGGTATGTTTTGTCTATGAAATGCATGAAAGAGAGAGGGAACCACCTCGACCAAACAGTTGCCATCTCCCACCCAAAAGCTAACATCCTCACAGCCCTACGCCATGGGCCACAAAGACGACTTCGCCATCGCGCCTCTAATCGCCATCCTGGCGCCCTACCACAACACACTCGTCCCGGCCGAAACTCTCTCCTCGCTCATCTCCTTCCCGGGCACACACTCCGTCTCAACCTCCGCCTTCTCGCCCCCCTTCGACACATACCCACGCAACATCAGCTCATGGCTCTCGCCCTCTCTCACCATCGGCGCCACCACCTTCTCGCAATCCGTCGTCGGCGGTCCCAGCATCAACCAAAACTCCTTCAACCCGGCCGTCGTCCAGTGGTCGCGCCGCGACGTCGCCAACAGCACCAAGACGTCCGTCGGCTGGATGACGCTGTACGCGCAGACAAAAGCCCTACGTGCCGTCGTCCAGCCTGGCGTCCTCGACCTCACGTATCCCGATGGAAACGACCAGAGCGGCTTTTCTTTTCTCGTCGCGACGAATGCGTGGGGCGCAAAGAGGACCGTTACGAATTGGGATGATGTGCAGGGCCTGAGGCTGAAGAATGTCTCCGGGTCGGTGGACCTCGATTACAAGGTTTCGTTTAATGGCTTGTTTGGCGGAGAGGGCAAGGTGATTAAGTAAGTTTTTTTTTGTCTGTCTCTGTCGTTGTCCTTGCTTGCTCGTCCGTTTTCTTGATCCTTTTTTTTTACTACGTTGATAACGGAGCATGATGCAGAGCTAACGTTTGTTTCAAACTAGCGACTTTGAGTTTTGGAACTTTACATACAGTATGCCCAAGGGGAGTACCGAGGTGCCGAGGATACGGCTGGAGTTTGAGATTGGGGAGGAGATTTAGAAAAGATAAAGAGGTTTGGTTGAAAAAAACAGGTGGGTATGTAGAATATGATGATTGATGGAGAAAGTACATAATGGGCGGCTGCTCCCACACCCCTTATGGTCTTAATGTTCTACTATATAAAAAGAGCATGGAGAAAAATATGGTTCCTCTAGGGAAATGATAATTCTAATACCACATCTATACTCAAACTCAAGAACGAAAACATCCGAAACGCAGGTGTATAGTAATTAATCATCCATCACGATCCCTTCCCAAAAGCCAACCGAGCTTGTCCCTTCTCCACACTCTCCCCACCAGGCGGTCTCCCGCGCCCTCTCGACGGTTTCGATGCACTGGCGCCTTTTCTCCCACTAGGTGCAACAGCCGGCGGTAGCGCTGCTGTGCGCTCTTCTTGCCGCATTTCGCGCGACAGATCGAGGGCAAAGTGGTAATCGTCGTGTTCGGGCTTCTCGCTGGCTGGTAGGTGAATATTGCATCGGGGACAGAAGAAAGTGTCAATGGTTTTTTGGCGAGAGGAAGAGGAAGAGTGTTTTTCGTGTGGTAGAGGGGGTTTGGGCTCGTGAGGGGGAGGATGCGAGGCTGACTGCGGTTGGGCTGATGGTGGGGTGTTTGGAGGATATGTCTCTATGTATGGGCTCTGTCGATCGTGAGGTGGTGTAGACGGTCTGTTGGGCTCATCGTGTCCGGGTATCATATCCTCGTCTTCTGGTGGCTCCATGTCGTCTTCTGATTCGTCTTTCGTGGATTCTGCATGAGCTTTCAGTAGGACGGCTCTCGCTGCATCGAAGCCCTTTTTCTTTTCGTCTCGAGGACCAAAAAAGTTTGCAATGTTGCCTTTTGTTCTTCTTCGCTTTGCTGGCGGCTCGTTACTACCACTAGTCGCTCTGCCTGTCGACATCATGGCTTTTGCTTCTTCGCCTCGCACCAGGAAGCCGCCAATGCCTTTATTGTTTGTAATGCCATCTTCGAAGCCTCCAACACTCAACGAGAGATTAGCGCAAGGCCATGCTCTTCCGTCGACGACAATTTGCGCCAGCAGATTCTTTGCAAGATCAAACAAGACTGCTTCAGATAAAGGTTTGCCCTGGGGGATCGGCGCTTGGCGACTTCTTGTCTGTGTGCCTTGCCGATGATGAAGATTGATAGTTTTGGGTCGCCGCTTGTTCTCCAGCACGCCTTCTTCGACGCATCTTGAGAATATATCGGCAACGAAGATGCGCAGCCACCGTACGCCTTGCTCAAAAGAATTGATAGCCGGTCGGAAGGATTTTGCTGATAACATGCTCTTGATCTGTATCCGCGGGTTCACCTCGCTGTTGTCCTCACCTCTGATGATGGAGTACAGCCAGCTGCCCGTGTCGTCACCTAGCTTCTTGAGTTGATCCAACGGCTGTTCCATGAGGTCTTTGACTTTGTCCGTGCCAAAGGTGGAGACGACCTCGTCTCCCAATTTCCCTCCAAGCATTCGGATTTTGGTAAACTTCATGTCTGACAGGAAATGCTTGACTGCACGGTTTCGAATGACTGTTTGCTGGTCCGGCTTCTTATAGCCTGAACCCAGCTTTGCAAGCATCTTGTTTCTGGCGATGCCACCAGAGCATGTGTATCCAAGTATGTCTTTGATTTTCTTCCTTACGTCCCGGACAATCTCGGATGCAATTACCATGCACACATCGTCCCAATCTGGGTCTACATCCTCTCCGTCTTCTTCGCCCGTTCCCACAAGCGCATCGGCTGCCCAGTCCAGTACTGTCGTCGGAACCCTTGGCAGTGGCTCCGTCGGGTCGTCGTACGGCGCTGGTCCTCTCAGCTCAGGATATCTCTCCAACAGTATGGTGTGTACCTGCGCGCTGAGATCCATGAAAACTTCATCAATACTCGCCTTCTCCACACGCTGTTCATTCTCCGGTAGACTCTCTTTAATGCACTTCAGAATCTTGCGGCTCTCCTTGCGATATGGATCCAGACTGACTTTATGCGTCGCCATGTCACGGAAACTGTTTTCATGGTATGCCCAGTTCTCGTCCCCTTCCTTCCAGGTGGCAACGTGTTGCAGTATAAGATCGGGACATTGCTTCAGCGCCTCAGATGATGTGACGTGACGGCTCAGACCGAATGCGCGGGCGGGGTAGTTGATGGCGATGAGGCCCTGCCACTGCTGAACGGCGAGGGGTTTGGAGGGATCAATTCCGAGACGAACGGTTTCGCACTGGGCGTAGAAGGCGTCGAGGTCGATATGGGCAATCACACGAAGAGGGGTCTGTATACTGTAGGACTTGAGCTGGTGTAGTTGTTTGTATGTGAACTTGGATTTAGGGATGCGACGCGGAGACGTGATGGAAAATTGGGATGAATAGAAATCCGGCAAAGGCGACGACATTGCGTTTACGAGCGATCATTTCAGAACATTTCAGGGCTATCGTAAAACGTCATCAACTCGTGCAGGGTGTCAATACAGGCGCTGCATCAAGAAAAGGGTGGTCGTGGTGCGGCGCGACTTTGCCAGGCGCGTGTTCCCGCGGTCCCGTGCATGCGCGTCGTTCATCTGTGAGATTGCGCTAGCCAGATCGAGGCTTTCCAGAGCGGGATTGACTGTGACTAGGCACACACACGTTATGGCACACGGCTAATCACCAGACAACATGCTCGCGCTGTAGTGTAGTATATCCACGGCTGTTGGACACGGTTGTTCCAAGTTTTGACTCCATAGTGTAGGTGCGAATTGAGAGATGAGAGAGATGTGCAATGGCAGGACGTTCCAGCAGGCGCCTGGCCTGTCGCGTCCCTGGCGGTCCAACCATAGGCTTAATCCTTTATCTCAAATGACCATACGGTAATTGGCTCCTGAGCCGCCATTCTGACAAGGGCGGCTGCAACTTCCGAATATCCCCAGCAATTTGATTCCCTTGCCACCATATTCAACACATCACTATGCAATAATTATAGCGCCCTTAGCCTAGAGAAATAATGCTTAACAAGTTCGCTTCCAAGAGTGCACAGCCATACCAAGCCTCTTTCGCTGAGAGTCGTTGACGTCATCGTGATCCTTCGACCCAATGGGAGCATGTATTGACATTTTGCGTGATGCGTACAAGACGAGATGGATAGGCAAACATGATTTTGAATTTTATTGTTTGAACTTGCTCAGCAGTTGTTCTCTCTAGTCGTTGAACTGGAACAACAAGTCTTCATCATGATTGCGAAGATAGATGATAGTTCTATCGAGACCGGGGTTCTGGGAGACAGTGTACCTGCGTACGCGATACCCGAGGTACCTGTCACTGCGGAGAGGAAACCATGGTTTAACGACAAGCAATCAGAACTTCCGCACCCAGGTAAGTTATCCACTCCCACAACCACAGTCTCAGCACGCCATTTGGCTCACTACAAAACACGCAGCGGTAGCACGGGCGAACCTTGCACCTTCACTGGATAAGCCTCAAGGAAGCACAGAAGACGACTGGGCCAAGAAACACTCCCACCAAACTGTCCTTCAGCAGCATTGCGACTTCTTCGATCGTGACGGCGATGGTGTGATCTGGCCCCAGGACACATTCGTTGGTTTCTATCGCCTCGGCCTTGGGTTCCTCTTCTCTGCTTTCGCTGTCCTGGTCATCCACATCAACTTCTCATATCCGACCTCTCCCGGATGGCTGCCAGACCCTTACTTTCGTCTGTTTCTAAAAAATGTCCACAGAGCAAGACATGGAAGTGACACAGGAACATTTGATACGGAGGGACGATTTATCCCATCCAAGTTTGAGGAAATCTTCACCAAATATGCCGATGGACGAGACTACCTCACAGTCCAGGATTTAAGGAACACTTGATGGGTCAGCGGAACATTAACGATCCCATTGGCTGGTGTGGTTTCATTTTTGAGTGTACGTACAGTTCTCTGTTAGGAAAAGAAGTGACAGTATACTTACAAATAACAATGGTAGGGACCGCCACATACCTCATGCTTTGGCCTGAAGATGGTCGGATGATGAAGGTTTGTAGCTTTTCCGGAGCACCCTGCACTTCCATCCCTGTGTTTACTGATATTTCCAAGGAGGACATTCGTGCCGTGTACGACGGCAGCATATTCCACCGCATCGCAGAGAAGCGCGAAAAGAAACTGCAGCAGCGGGCAGAGCAAAAGAAGAAAAAAGCTTCATGAGTTGCTGCCCTATATCATGCAAAATATGCATCAAGCTACCGTAGCTAAACAGCAAAACGGACTTCAATTCATGAATCTGTATCATAATGCGCCTTATGTGCGATCCTGCACTATCCAAGACCATCCGTAGAAGCTCATAGGTGAAGAATCCATCTACTACCCATGCTATCCTGAGCCGCGGCATTTGGAGCAAAACTATATTTCCTCTAATGGGCAGATGCAGTGACAGATAAGACTGAGCTTGCCTCATGAATACTAACCTGTAGACTAATCTACCCAGAATCCCGGCAAAACTGCGGTACCATCTCCTAGAACGACCCTATAAACCGCCATCATCCACTTACTCAGTCAAATCCGGTTAGTTCCGCCACTCGGTACAACATCCCGCAAAATAGATCCTTTGCGGAATTTCGTCTCGAATGCACCAAGGCGGCTAGTTTAAATGGACAGCGCCTCCTTTACCGACTTGGATCCAATACGTTGTCTTTTTGTTTTCTTTTCTGGCCAAAGTCTGGTGGACCGAGCCCGTTGACAAGGTTATGTGCCTGGTAGCTTTGCCCACTGACACGGCTCGCCATTGTCTCTCGAATGTGTTCTACTCGCCCATAGACGAATAAGCACAAACGTTGCTTCCCTTGAATTTATCCTGATTGGTCTCACATTGTCGAGATACTCAGGCGGCGCGTCCTTGGGTAAAAATAAAGTAGTTGAGTACTTCAAGGAACCAGAAGCAAGAGTATCAGAATATATATGGTTCCTGTTCTTGAATCAATCCTTGGGAGGAGGAGGGGGGGAGTCTTATGTGTTGTGGGCCGTCTCGGCGCTTGGGACCCCGCAGAGGTCTTGAATGAGGTATTTGACATTGGCGAGCAGCAGCATACAAGCGGCATAGGACGATGCAAACCGCTTGAAACAACCTGGTTCTAAAATTGGCTACTGGAACGGCCTGCCACAATCGGCTGAAGCTCATGCTGGGGCTGTCTACCATATTTTGCCGACACGTGACATGGTTCATTGGTTTATGATTGGCTGCGGCCCAACTTACCTAGCCAATCACAGCGCTTCTCGCTCCCAAAACCATCTCATCCTGTACCCAGTATTATTTGTGCCAGGTGCATGTGTACTTCATAGTTGCGCAGTTGGCTTTTCTTTGTTTCTGCAGATACGCTACAGCCCAGTTCCCAGTTCCTAGCTAGTTCCTCAGCCTAGACTGTCCTGCAGTATGCCGGCATCTCTCCTCCAGTAACCCCCTCCGTCCCATGGACAACACACCGTGGCAGTATCCGCCTGAGCGCCGCGGCTCCTTGACCAGGCCAGATGCGAAGGTGGCCATTCCACGCCTACAAAACACTCAGTACTCTTTGCCCGCTGCAACGCGACCTCAACGTCCACGCACTGACGTAGTGAGCAAAGCCGTAAGTGCTGGAATTGCTGACAGGTATTGGCCCGGGGCTGACTTCCGACAGTGCACTCAGTGCCGCAAGCGAAGTGGGACTCTCTCACAGCTTCTTTCATGTCATGTAGCTTTTGCTCGGACTTGAACCGTCTGTGTCTATAGAACAGAGAAATAGAGCTCGCTGACTGAAAGCAGAGATTAAATGTTCCGGCGATCGCCCACGTTGTACCAACTGCCAGCGTTTGGGCCAGGACCATGCCTGTCACTATGAGCAGGAGCGCAGGGACCGACTCCGAGGGTGTGTAGCCCACGCTCCATTTACCCCTTGATTTGTGCTAACACCAGAGGAAGAGCAATACAAAAGACAAAGGTCCTGACTGAACTTCTCATCGAGGTCAGTAGCCAACTGGACGAGACAGGCAAGAAAAAGGTCGAAGACACGTTGGCGTCTTTTGAAGATGATACGCATCCTACCCCGACTTTCACAGCACCACCTGCATCACAATCCAAGCGCCAGAGACAAGCCTCTTATTTCGACGACGAAGCGACAAGTTCCCTGTCTGTAGACACTGGAGAAACACGCGTATCGGCCTCAGTTTGTTCAAATGACGACCTTGACTTTGTTCAAGAAGACCTCCTACGTACCAGCGGGTCGGACAGCGCGGGTTTCATGGGCCGTAACTCCCAGGTCCAATGGCTACGTGCAATCGAGGCCAAGGCCGAACAGACAGAAGGAGAATCTGCTCATATGACATACGGGCTACCTGGATCCGGCTCAGACACCTCCCACCAGCATACTGACACACTACATGGGCGTCGGCAAAAAGCTGCCCACGCACAAGGCAATCATAATTCTCCCAAAAGCTACTACTTCTACCTGGACAAGACGGATATCGAGATTGAAATTGGCGATCCCAATGTTTTGCCCTCTGCTGATACGGCGCAGAGATTGTTCGGCTACTACAAACATGAGGTGCACAGCCCGTTCAGGCTCATTGACGATGAGTTTGAGCAACAATTGAAAGTCTACTTCAATACAGCTGGAACCAAAGACGCGGCACATGTGTGTCCTAAATGGAGAGCTGGCATGAACCTTGTGTTTGCCATTGGTGCTCGGTACTCACATTTAGTCGGCTCGGAGTGGCGAGCAGATGATCGCGACCATCTAGTTTACATGTGGAGGGCAATTCATTTACTGCAGTTCCAAAACATGAAGTCTATCGCGCCGCACCCGGATCAGCGTCTGATACAGGCGAGTAGACCAGATCGACTGAATGGACCCTACTGATTGAATTTAGGCGATAGGACTTCTCTCCTTCTACTACCTCACCATTGGTCATGCTAGCAGGTATGTTCGGGATCAAGGTGAAAAGATCGCCTAACCATGTGGTATAAGAACTTGCTAAGACGTCGTATAGAGCTTGGTTCATGATTGGTATGGCCATCCGCCACGCGCAAGCTGCAGGACTCCACCATCGATACGATAATCCTTCCATCCACCCCGACAAAAGAAAATCACTTGCAGAGCTGTGGTGGGCACTCAATTCTGTCGAGTGCGTTCTTACTACAATATTGGGCCGGCCTCGTGCAATGTCTGCCAAGGACTGTACAGTGCCCCCGCCGGGAGTCGTCAAGGCCGACAAAGAATCTAAATCGCGTAGATCTACAGCTCCTAATATTTTTACCGCGTCTTCGTCATCAATGGGTAATTCCTTTTCCTCTTCTGGCGGGCAAGACGCTGGCCATCAATCCGACAGTTTTACTACAGCCTACGTCAGGCTCGACATTCTCATGGACAACATCCTTTCCGGATTATACTCTCCACGAAAGTCAGTACAGTCCTGGAAGAGCGCACAGATTATGATTTCCTCATTCTCAGAAGAGCTCGAGGCCTGGCAGTCCTTACCGCTGGGATCGTCTGCTTCTGCCCCTACTGCGATGGGGCAGAGTCTGAATCGCGAAAGCTTGCTGCTCTATCTGTACTACTACAACGTCAAGATTTGTATTACCCGGCCATGTCTCTGCAAAATGAATGATCGAACACAGGGGCAAAGCGAAGAGTTGTTTCGGTTCATCCAGGAAACAGCTGATGCTTGCATTAGCGCAGCACTCAATATCGCCGCTCTCTTACCTGATCCCCCTAACCCGGTTTGGTATTACGAAAACGGTCCATGGTGGTGCGCCACACATATGAGTAAGCAATTCCAACAGCATGGCACAATACTGAAAGCTCATTCATGGAATGTAGTCATGCAAGCCCTTACGGTACTTTTAATTGAGCTTTCATTGGATTGCGTTCACGTGACATTTGACAAGTCTCGCATAACGGCATGTGTTGACAAGCTTATCAAATGGCTTGAATCAATGAAAACTGTTGATGCAGTCAGCGAGGGCGCATACAATGTTGTTACCAAGGTACTCAGCAAACAAAACTCGGGCG
Source organism: Curvularia verruculosa (assembly GCA_036172615.1). Lineage (NCBI taxonomy): Eukaryota > Fungi > Ascomycota > Dothideomycetes > Pleosporales > Pleosporaceae > Curvularia > Curvularia verruculosa. The sequence goes on along the minus strand of JAWDHC010000062.1, from coordinate 97,666 downwards.
AAACTGTAACAAGGCACACGCCCCATCTTCGTTCAGTGGAAGGACCCATACAGCAAGAACCAGAGACAATACAGCAACAACATGGTCTGCCGCAGGTATATAATCTGCACAGCCATCCGCCACCTGCATTGCAGCAATCGGACTATTCACAGCCTAACTCCGATGCATACATTAGAATGCCTTACTTTACACAGCCTGATACTGCAGGCTTCTATCAGAACAACGTTCCTAGTTCCGAGTATCTGACTGATCAAAATGCGGGAGTATTTGAATTTAGCCAGCCGCCAATGAGCTTATTCTACAGTCACCAGTATACAGCTATGACAAACGAATGGGACTGGGAGTCGATGACGGTGGATGATACAGGTCACGGACAAGGCCCGCCGCAGTACCAGGGACAGAATCTTGGAGGCGGGCCACTACAGTGATGTTGAGGTGGCTTCTTTGTCGTATAGAGAGCAGAGATTTATCAGAATTTATCAGCTGAGGAGCATTGTTAGCAGGACATCACGGAGAAGTCAAGAGAGAGCTTTTGAAAACAAGAGGAAAACAACAATGATTGCAACAACTCAATATTTTGGGTACTGTGACGAGTGAAGAGTTGTCCTCCAACTACGCGGAACCTTTGCTATTGTGCCCAAAAGACTTGTTATTCTGCTCTTAATACGATATCGCCATATGCTCCACCACCCGGCAGGAAAATCTTCCAACCTCCATCAGAGCAGAAGATACCCTTCAGCCATCACCCCGCTCTCAACCCTCACAAGCCTCGACCCTAAACATGCCCTCCACAACCTTACAATCCCTTCCATACTTCTCTACCGCCTGCCTCACAGCTTCCTCCACACTCACTACCTCGACCCCGACCACCTCATTTTCCACCAACCAACTAAACGCATCCCCATCCCCTCCCTCCTCCTCAAAAAACTGATTACTAACCGCCAACCCCTTAACCGCCAGCGCAATCTGCTCACCTCCCGGCTGACCCAACCTGTATTTTTCGAGCACGTCCATGGCCCTCTTCCAAATGACCTCTACATTGACATTCTCGACGGAAAATTTCTTATCGAGCAGTTTCTCCAGCGTCTGCAGCAGCAGCCGCTGCGTGATGCGTGATTTCTCGCCCGGGCGCTCGACAAACGGACAAATGTGGATAGCGCGGTTCAGAATGGGGAGAGGGTTACGCAGCATGTTTGCTGCGGCGCGGGCGAGTGTAGGCAGCGGGGTCCAGTACAAAGGTGTGCTTCCGGTGCCGTAGATGCGGGCGTGGGTTGTGGGGAGGGAGAAGCCGGCGGGACCTTTCATTAGCCCTGTGGTTTTTGATGCTAGTGTTAGATATGAGAATACCGGGATAAATGAATTGCTTGGTAAAGGGCCTGGACAGAAATGTTCCGTCGCACTTTTTCGTCTTGAACATGGGAAAGAAAGAAAAATATAGGTTTTCCTTGCCCTTTTCTTTCCTCCTCTTCACCGCTCGAGAATAATAGCAATAACAACATGAGAGAACGACATAGCCAAAAGTAAAATAAAGAAAAAAAGAGACATGAAACCAAAAAAAAAAACCTACACATATCCATAAACGGTCCACCATTCAAACTCGTCCACGCCATCCTACCCTCTCTTTCCAACTCCTGCAACTCGCTCCTGATCCTCACTTTGGCGCCTACAAACTGCTCGGGCAGCCGCTGGTACCGCTCGCTCTGGATATTGCCTACGAATTCATTGGTGAAGAAGAGTTTTACGCCGGCTGCGAGGGCCGCGTCGAGAATGAGGCGCGAGCTGGCATATTGCGTTGCGCTGCCCGTGATGCAGTTTACGAGGGCATCTTGGGCGGACAGGGTCGAGGTGAGCGAGGCGAGGGAGGTGTAGTCGGCGGTTTTGTGGATGAGGGTTGTGCTGGAAGTAGGGGGAGGGGTGGGTGGGATGTAGGAGGAGGTTGGGCGCGTGATTAGGGTGATGGTGGTGGGAGCTGAGGACGAGGGTTCTAGGAGTTCGTGGAGGATGGCAGTGCCGACGTTTCCTCCGGGCTATTGTCGAGGTGGGAAAAGTGTTAATGAGGAAGGGTTGGGCGGGGGTTGGAGAATAAATGGCTCTCACGTACACCGAGGATGGCGATGTTTTTTTAATTCCATTTTTTTTTAAGTTGAGGGTTGAGATGTTGTTTCTAAAAGCTGTGTTTGATGTGATTTGGATTTGGGAGAATTTTATGTAGTGGACTCGATGGCTTTATATCACAGCCGATGTATAATCCTGTATAGTTATCATCCAACTTTAGATAATACACTGTAGATTGAAACATGTTAGTCACGTGCGCGTATCACTGTACATGTATTCCAGGCGACAGTAGGCAACTTGACCTGAGTGCTGCCTTGTTGCCTAACTTCACACTCGTCATCCGGAAATAGACCATTGGAGGGAGTCGGCTCGGGGCTAAGCCAGCATACGATGTATTAAAACACACTTGTCCTGATCAAGCATCGCGTGCTGATTAGCTTTGCCATCTGCTCACGTGCTATGTTCGGCGTTTGAACTTATCAAGTCGCGGGGATCAAACGCCGATGGCGTTGACCACATTGGAATCTGACATCTTGAGAGCATGTGCATGTCAGTATTGTGCCCCAGAATCAGATCAAAGACGATGGAGACACCCGTAAGATAGTTGGTCTTTTGGCTTGCATGCCCCTTGCTCTGCGCATTTGTTTGTGGCGTGGGGGTGCAATCAGTATGTATGACGATGGCGGGGCAGAGTGTGGCGGGGTACGAGTAGCTACTGCTAATCCAATATTGCTCGCAAGAGAACCTGGAGAGCAGGCGACAGCAGACAGCAGTCTGACGATAGAGGATGGGCAAAATATACAAACTGCATTACTTCCCTGTTTAGTGGTGGCTCGGTCCGAGATGTGCCGGTAAGAGGAGCTCCGCTGGCGGAGCAAGGCCGCGCAATAAAAAGGTTCCAAATGCCGCTTTGCTGGGAAGTGACATTTTCCCGCCCACTCGTCGCTTTTAATTCTTCGTTCCTCTCTGTTCTGACAGCTCTCGAATCCAATCTCGCTTTGCTGTCCTTGTCTTGCATACCTATCCATCATGTCTCAACGAGCGGCGCTCCTAATTGGCAAACTGGCACACGCCCAAAAAGAGTGGCAGCAGTGTGCCCAGGTCGCATCCAAGCTACACGAGTACCCCGATGGTAACCGCGAAGACTTCATTTCCAGGTGCAAGAGCGGCGAGTTCGACGGAGTCTACGCCCTGTACCGGAGCAACGACTCGAATCCTATTACTGGAGATTTCAACGCTGAGCTCCTGGATGTGCTGCCCAAGAGCCTAAAGTACATCTGCCACAATGGTGCTGGATACAATAACATTGACGTAGCGGCGTGCACAAAGAAGGGAATTTCGGTGTCAAGTACACCAATCGCAGTCAACGACGCAACTGCCGACGTTGCAATTTGGCTTATGCTCGGTGCTCTGCGAAATATCAAGCAATCCTACATGGCTGTTAACAATGGTTTGTCGCCATTTCCCGAATTTTCCCTGGATTCCAGCTGACATGTGAAACAAGGAAAATGGCGCGGCAACTTTTCCCTCGGACACGACCCAAAGAACAAGACACTTGGTATCCTGGGTATGGGCGGCATTGGCTCAGCTGTCGCACACCGCGCCAAAGCCTTTGGCATGAAGATTCAGTACCACAACCGCCGCCAGCTGCCGGCCAGCGAGGAGAATGGCGCCAAGTACGTGAGCTTTGATGAGCTGCTCAAGACATCGGATGTGCTCAGTCTGAACCTGGCTCTCAACCCTTCGACCAAGCACATTATCGGCAAAGAACAATTCAACGCAATGAAAGACGGCGTAGTAATTGTGAACACGGCACGCGGCGCGCTGATTGACGAAGCGGCGCTAGTGGACGCACTCAAGAGCGGCAAGGTATGGACCGTCGGACTCGACGTGTTCGAAGAGGAGCCCAAGATCCACCCTGGACTACTGGAATGCGAGAACGCGGTACTGCTGCCGCACGTTGGAACGGCGACATTTGAGACTCAGGTACGTTTTTTCTTTTTGGGTTTATGCAGGGTGATTGAGTTGCAGAAGAGCTAACGACATTCTAGCGTGAGATGGAGATACTGGTGCTGGATAACCTCAAGTCGGCTATTACGAGTGATAAGCTGCTGACGCAGGTACCGGAGCAAAAGACGGAGAAGGCGAATATGTAGATGCATACCAATGTGACTGGGTTCATTAGATAGAATAATTGACGCATTATGACAGGATTCTCGAGTGTTGTTCATCTTCCTTTTGCTGAAGTCTGCTCGTCGTACTGTGATTGTAGGTATGCATTTTTGTAACCGTAATTTTTGTGTAACCCAGTCTGCAGTATCTCTAGGCATAACAACCTCGATATCAATATTCTGGACCAGCATCTATGACATTAGCAAGGGACAAAAGTCTAATTTGTTGGGCAAATGCATAGCTGCATTTCCCCAGCGGAAACTCCAAAAAAGAATTGCGGGGGAAGAGTGGGATCCGGGGTCGGTCTTTGAGCGGGACATGAGAATGGAGAGAGAAGTTCAGCAAGCACGAGTCTGTGGCTTGCTCGGTATTTGAATCAACAACATCATTGACCGTCGGACAATGGTATTTTGTTGCCAACCAGAATCCCGACCTGGCAGTTCTTAGGAAAAGTACTTGGACCGTGGTTAGATAGTCGATATTGCGCCGCTCCACATTCCGTAAGAACGAGCGACCGGTATGTAGGCACGTGGTTGGTAGATGGGTAGCATGAAGTTGCAGATGGTCATCCCTGGCCAAATGCCGCATGAAGCTCACCGCCACACCACAAAGCATCTTCACCCGACGACGAGGCTCTCCAGCATCCCCTCTGCGCCGCCATATTCAGACTCATATTGTCAAAAAGGCAATACAGAATCACTCTCACAGCACCAACCCGCTCCTCTGTGCATTTTCCCGGGCACACACACCGACCGGCATTTGACACGCCGTCCCCGGTGCGGCCAAATGTCCCCACCAAAAAAAAACGCGGTACGCAGGCCGGGGCCCCGCCAACCAGACAAGTGAGCATTGAGTGGAGACCCCACGACACACTAGGACCCCAAACCGGTTTACCTTTGTCGTGCGCCCGTCCGCCCCCCGCGTAAACGAGAGGCAAAAGGCGTGTGCAAACGTCACATGTTTAATGCTGTCAGCCGCAGCCGTAGTCGAGTGCCGACGGAAAGGTAATGCCAAGACGCAGTCCCAACGAAGCTCGCTTTTTGATGGTTTCTCTCCACTCTGCGGGTTTTGAAGTCGCATGGGGGTTGTGATTGATCTCCTCGTTTGTGGATTGTATTTAAATCTGGACACAGCGCGCCTCGTCTTCCTTCGACTGGTTGGAAGCATCTTGGTCGACTCACAAGTCCTGCCATCCCTGTGTTCGCATATCGCTAGAAGGGTGTTCAGACCGCCATTTGTGTCGCAGCGCGGCTTTCCTCTTGTTTTTTTCCCTACCCACACGCTTACTGCTGACGGCACCGCCGTGGACGCGCATTGGACGACGACAGCATCAGGACAAGAATCATGGCTAGACTGAACATGGCAGAGGTCTGGGCGGATATCAAGAGGTACCGCCAAGCTTATCTGCTTACAACGGTTGCCTCGTTTGGCGGCATGTTGTTTGGCTGGGATACAGGTTTGATTGGAGGTACGTATGGCTGTTATGGCATTATCTAGGTTTGTGTCTCCAGGGGAATCATGTCTTGCTGACGGCCCGTTAGGTGTTCTGACCATGGACTCGTTCCAGCACTCGTTCAACCTGCACAAGGACAGTCCGGACTTTGCCAATCTCCAGGGAAATATTGTCTCTGTTCTGCAGGCCGGATGCTTTTTGGAGCGCTCGCTAGTTTTTACGTATCGGATACATTTGGGCGCAAATGGGCGCTGATTATCGCTGATATCATCTTCATTATCGGCTCATTGATCCAGACGCTGTGTGGACTTGGCACTTCGAACCTGGCCCAGCTCTATGTTGGACGCGTGATTGGTGGGTTTGGCGTCGGCCTCATTTCTGCCGTTGTACCTACCTACATTGGAGAGAACGCGCCCCGAGCGATTCGAGGACGTTGCATTGGATGCATGGTATGTTTCTGTTGGATTTTGCTGGTATGAGCCATGAACTGAAAATAACAGCAACTTTTCAACGTCACCGGCATCTGTTTGTCCTTTTTCGTCAACTACGGCATCGCCCTGCACATTACTAGCCCGACGGATCCTACCAAATGGCGAGTGCCTTTTGCCCTGCAGATGCTGCCTGGTGCTATTCTGCTGGCGGGAATCGTCTTCATGAACGAGTCGCCCCGCTGGCTCGTTGAGAAGAACCGGTACCACGACGCAGCAAAGGCACTGGCTACCGTCCGTGGCAAGAGCATCGACGACGCAGAGGTGATTGAGGAGCTGGATGAGATTATTGCAGACTTCAACGGCCACGAGAAGATGCCCCTGATGGCGCAGCTCAAGGCCTCGGTCTCTGGCAAGAAGATGTTTTACCGGTCGTCCTTTGTCGTCATTCTCATGTTCTGGCAGCAGTGGACGGGTACAAACTCGTAAGTAGCAGCAGCATTGGGCAGCCATAACTGTACATGCGACGATTTACTAAACCTTGAGCAGGATCAACTACTATGCCCCGCAGATTTTCCGGCAGATCGGCTTGACTGGCCAGTCATCGGGCCTATTTGTAAGTGGGAGGAGCAGTACATGCACACACGTTGTGAAACGGTGCTAACGAGCGGGTCTAGGCGACTGGCATCTACGGCATTGTCAAGATTGTGGTAACGGCCATCGGACTGATGGCGTTTACCGAGCAGCTCGGACGCAAGTGGTCTCTGATCCTCGGATCAATCGGGCAGGCGTTTGCCATGTTCTACATCGGAGTCAACCAAGCAGTGCACCCACCGACTGGTGACCTGGACGGCAACGCCATTTTTGCCATTGTGTGCGTGTACCTGTTTGTCGTCTTCTACTCGTTTGGCTGGGGACCCATTCCGTTTGTGCTGGCGTCTGAGTGCAGTCCGAACCAGGTGCGGTCGCTGCTCATGGCGGCGTCGCTCATGACTCAATGGCTGTTCAACTTTGTGATTGCAAAGATTACACCTCTGATGCTGGCCAACATTACGTACGGAACCTTCCTTTTGTTCGGGTCGCTGTGTATCGTTATGGGCGTGTGGACGGTCCTGTGTGTGCCCGAGACTAAAGGGGTGCGTCTCGAGTCCATTGGCGAGCTGTTCGAGGGCAGCATTATCAAGGGCTGTATTCAAGACACAATTCCGAGCAAATCACGAGCCAAGCAGCTGCGGCATCATCATGCCACTGCAGACGGGGACAGCACGATCAAGGGCGCGGGGGGCAAGGCGGCGCGCGTAGAGCAGATCGAAGACGCATAGGGCAGCAGCGGCAAAAGGCGATGGCAAAAAGCACATGCAGGCGGCGTCGAGTGCTTACGTCGCGGCGCATGTGGCGAGTTAGTGCACTATGTACATATGTAGAAATGCAACATGTTTCGGTAATGGTTGGCACAGAGCGAGATGGCCAAATGCTGAGGTTTTAGTGGGCACTGCTCACATGACGGCCCTCTGGAACGACAACGTCGCTGTCGATGGCAGGCAGGGATGGGTACAACGTGTCCGTACAGTGAAGATCGTGAACCGAACAGGCGTTGATTCGGGCCGCGTCTGGCGAGCACTTGAAGCGCAAGTCACGGGGTTGTCCTGGCCGGTGAGGCTGGGCAGCAGAGGACAGGCAGGGCTATGGCTGCCTGACGGACGGCCATGTACCTGTAACGGCGTGAGTGGAAACGAGGCGGAGCGGAGCAGACAGACCGGAGGGCGGACCAGAGTGAAGCGTGGCAGCGGGCAGCCTGGTAGCAGAGTGGAGATGAGATGGCCATGGTGATATCTGCTAAGCACGTTAGAATACAAGTAGACTGGTAGACGGGAACAAGCTATGCTGCAAGTGGGAATGCGGACAGAAGAAAAAAAAGCTGCATTCGAGGGGACCCTGGCCTAGGCGGGCCTAAGCGAGCGATGACATAGTGCAGTCAGACGTAACCTCGCAACCCGGCTATTGGCCCGCTCTCCATCCCTCTGACTGCCCAAACCCACCCGCAACATGCTACACTTCTCTCCCATACACACTCGCAGCCAGCCAACCACCCACACGCATACTAGTCCGTATACTCACACTGACATAGCACACACACACACCTCTATCCTTACCCTCCTCACCGCACATCCCTACTACGCTCGCCTGCCGCCCGTCGCGTGCCCTTCCCTCGCCGGCGCCCTACCGACCCATCGCCGCCTCACTCGCTGCCTCGCCAAGTCTCCACTCTTGCGCGCCCATCTCTCCCAGGCACATCCTAGGGCACCGCCTGCGAATTCACCATCCTCATCCCCCGCCCCCTGTCGCGCCTCGGCGTCACCACTCGTTGCGGGAAACTTGGGCGCTCCAGCTCTCGTCCCACGTCTCAAGGTCCAAGCCGCCAACCGGTTCACGCCTCCTAGTCGGCCAACCACGACATTCCTGCCTACGATCCCCTCCCTCCCGGCTGTCATCCGGCATTGAGACGCTTTTATGTACGTCAAGCTGCGGCTTCATTCCCTCTGCCAGCCCTAATTTTCTATTCTGCCTCGTTTGCCCTCTTCTTCGTTTGTGCCATGTCGGCCTCCTCCTCTGCTTCTTCTGCTTCTTTCTTCGTCTGCTTTCGCCTCTGCTGATCTGACCGTTTCATCCCCCCGAACTAACATCATGTTGGGCAGCGTTCTCCTACCCACCAGCCCGCTGGGCCCAAGGGGCACTACTTATTCCCCGACCACTGCGCCGCCCCTTCCCCCGCGTAGAAATAGCCTATCTACGGCGCCTGCTGCCAAAACCGCTGCTAAATCCACGCCGCTGCACATCAAGACGGTCAAGCTGTCGTCGGGCACCATGGACTCGCGGTACACCCGCCCCTCGTCGCCCCGAAGGGCCTACGGCAATCCCGCAAGAGCCTCAACCGGCGGCTTCGCTGACCCCTACTACGACTCGTCGTATTATGCCCGCCCCAGCTCACCACGGGCGAGCGTCGATCGTCTGGCCGCTGCCTCGTCGTACCATTCGCCTTACTGGAACCAGCCCACCAGTTCCCTGGCCGCTGCCCGCGCCAGCAACTACAAGTACGACTCGTACACCACCCGCCCCCGGCGCAACACCAACGACCTGAGTCGGCCCAACGTGAGCACCAGTGCCCTCCCGCAGACGTCCCTCCCGCTCCGCACCCCCTACTCGCCCCACACTTCTAGCCATTCCGACCGTCCCAGAAGTCCCTTGGCCCCTTCCTATGACAAACGGGGCGACATGTACACAAGCGGAGGCTCTTCACGAACCCATAAGAAGGTCTACAGCGTTGACGACACCAGCCACTTGACCAAGCTGGTGGCAGAGGTTGACGCTGCGCGTCACCACACCGACAGGGGCTACAACGTCACGAGCGGTGGCCGTACCTACCACGATGTCAAGCCTGTACCACGCCCCTCAGACACGAACAACGACGGTTATTCCTACACAGACCCTGCAAGCATGTACCGCGATACAGAGCCTGCATGGCGACGACCCCGTGCTGGAAGTATAGAGCGCAGCTCTCGTCCTACGAGCATGATTAACGAACGCCCACCACGCTCTTCTACCCGCGAGTTTGGTCCTCCGCCATCAACACGGGGATTTGACAAAATTCACAGCAGCGCTCCAAGGGTTCATGGCAGATCGTCTTCAATTGACCGAACCCCCGTTCCCAAGTACGACCCCTACCCAGAGGCACACCTTGGCCGATCCTCTTCTACACGCTCTCGAGCCCCCGCAGCCATTCACCAGGAGCCTCGAGACCACCGTCGTGATACGTACCGAGACGACTACGCACGCCGGGATGTTGAAAACAAACGCCACACTACCACTTTCGAGGATCGTGACGTCACTTCTCGAGGATTCGGCATTGCCACCGGCCCTCCTCCCCTGGCCCACGACCACCATGCCTTGGACCGACAACCTATTTACCCTCCTCAGGAGCCTCTTCGGCCCCGGCAGCAGGAGCCGGCTAGCTCGTACTATCAGCCCGAGCGTGCTGAGGCCCGCATGCCCGATGCTCGCAATTCGCGTGACCGCGATCCCCCGGCTCCTGACTATGACCGCCGTCCTCGGGAACGGGACCATACCAAGCACGACAAATATGAGAGCAATGGCAGTTTTGTTCCAACTGCTGCTGGCGCTGTTGCTGGCGTTGCTGCTACCCTGGGTGCCGCTGGTTACATGAAGGCTCGGGAAAAGGAGCGAGGCAGTGACCGAGACTCTTCTGGAGAGCGCGAACGTGAGCGCCGAAAGGAGTACGATGAGCGTGATAGGCAAGATCGCCCTGACGAGCGACGGGAGCGAAAGTCCGAGGGTCGTCGTAACTCACTAGCACCGGCGCCGGTCGCCCCTGTTGCTGCTGCCGCCGTCCCTCCTACTACCGCTCCGCCCGCTCCTGCCCAGATCGCTGCCCCTGACTACCCACCCTATCCTGAGCTAGATCGCAAGTACCGTGACCGTCGGCACGAGGATGACGACAAGGAAAAGGTTTCTTCTAGGAAGGCTCCGTCTCCTGAAGGCAGTGGTGATGAACGGCCACGTCATTATGTTGACCGTGACGCTGAGAGACGAAAAGAGCCTGCTCCACAACCCGCTGCTGCTGTGGATCCGGACGAGGAATACAGACGACGGATCCAACAGGAAGCTGAACGTGCCAGCCGTAGCAACCGGGATCGAGAGAGTGATTCTGACCGCGAGAAAGACCGACGAAGGCGAAAGGAAGAACGTGAGAGGTCCCGGTCTAGAGGCCCAGAGGAACAATCACGTGCATCACCTTCGAGGGACGCTCCCAGCTCTCGACATGACGAACGCTCATCTGCTACCCACAACGGAGGTATGGTGCAGGAGCCGGAGAGTCTCGACAAGGAGACAGAGCCTGCGAGCAAGAGCGTGCAGATTGTCGAACCACCCAAGGAACCTGTGGCCCCTGTCAAGGGTATTCTTCGCAAGCCTACTGCCAAGTTTCCAGAGGACCCTGAGCCTATTCGTGAAGGCGTAGCACCCCACAAGGACGCCCTCAAAGGCAAGGATATTCCAGTTGGTGCTCGCTGGACCAGGATTGACCGACGTCTGGTCAACCCCGAGGCCTTGGAGCAGGCCAAGGAACGGTTCGAGGAACGTATGGACTGCGTGATTGTGCTCCGAGTCTTGACCAAGGAGGAGATCCAGAAGCTCGCTGATCGCACGAGGAAGATTCGCGAGGCAAGAGGTGAGTTGATGCATGAGTCAGTGAAATTGCCTATGCTAACAAGTGTTCAGAGGATAGCGAGTACGATCATGAACGACGAGAGAGAGAGGATCGTGACAGGCGGAGTCGCCGCTCCAGGGACGATGACGATGATGATGATGATCGCAATGATGACCGCTACCATCATGAGCGCGACCGGCGTCGCCGTTACGATGATGAGAGCGACTACGATGACCGCGATCGGTCCAAGAAGTACGAGAACGGAGATAGGTGATGAGTGAACGAGCTCACACATGGACTCACGATGTCGACGAAGTAAAGAAAGCATTTTAGTTCTAAAGACAAACGACTCCTTTCCGGGAACGATGTGGAGAGAAGAACTATTGAACCTGGCGAATCCTAGCACCCCAGTATATAGCAACAAGCAGGAAAAGACCGACGCAGACAACGCCACTGAGTCCCAGACGACTTGTATGGCAATGAAGTCCAGTCTGATTATTGTTATTTGATTCCAGTCCGCTGCAGCAAGAGCACGTCAGGTTATACGATCTCGCATTCTCATAATTTGGCGCAAGAAGGGAGTTCAAAGTGTTTCCTCAGACATGAACCGCATAGCTGAGGTGTTGAAATGGCTGCCAAGGCATGATTGAGTTCAAGTTTTGATTCCGCAGCGTCTCATTGTTACTGTGTATAGAGGTTCCAAAGCTTTTCCATGTCATTTTTTGGTTTAGTGTTTTGTTTTGTTTTTTGCATTAGCTATGGCGTCGGTGGGGATAGATAGACTCTAGCATGGGGAGACGGGGAAGCGCAGTGCCTGTTGTGTACATGGTTTTCGTTAGGCTGCTTGTCTGTTTATTTGTTTATAGGACAAATTTTTGATAGGAATGGAATACGAATCTTCGTTTCCACAAGAGTGTTATATTTCCGAATACTTAACACGTGCGTTTTATGACTTTATGAGTATTCCCCATCTACCTTGCTTTTTTTCTGTTGGTGATTGAAACCACTCCTCTTCCTTTCTTCCACTCCTTCCACACCCAACTCCCTCTGCTTTTTCCAGTACCACACCAGTCTCCCCCTTTTCCACACCCACCCCTTACCACGCCACATACACGTGTACACACATACAAACCCAAAACCACGCGCGCACATGATGTTCTACACCACCAACCAACACTAACAACGCCAATGACGTCTAGTCTCAGGGGGGAGTGTGTGGGCCCAACCCAGCAGCCCTCCCGTAGCGTCCATCTCAGCTACATGCCACACACCTGCTCAGTGCTCATCTCCGTCCGTCTGCGGTAGCCTCCCTCCCCCTCAAGCCACGGATTTCTATTGATATCTAATTACGCCAAAACTCGGTAACTCCGTACCATGCCATAGACGAAGATGATGACGAAGAGGTTTGGTCGGACTCGGGGTCAAGCCGAAGGCACCAGATGACTACATTACGCTCGTTCTTTCCCCTGCTTCAGGCTTAGCGTCTTCTTTTCACACTCGCTAAATCATCAAGTTATCAGCTTCTTTCCTTAATAGCACCACAACTAGCGCTGCTAAAGAAAAAAGAAGTATTGAGAGGGTGCAGGAGGTGCGAGGCCACGATGCCTACTTGGTAGTCGGATATCACCAAACGCTACAGCTGATTGGGTAGACGCGACCGAGATATGAGTGAAAAACTTTAAAGAACTGATATATATTGCGTGATGTTATATGTCTCATTTAACTGCAGTGAAGCTGTGGTTTATATACATAGACCATGTGACTTAAAGTTACATGGCTAGGCGACAGATAATCAGTGCTGAGTGCTAGATCACTCAACACACCATTACAGTATGTCTATAGAATAAGCGCGCTTAATTCTATTTACTGAACTCACAAGATTATAACAAAACCGAAATCTCAAAATCTTAAAATCTCCCTCCTATTGTTATCAACTGTTGGAGATCTAAGCTAGTCAGCTGATCTCAGGGTCTCCCACAGAATCCGGGTGTGACTGAGCACCCGGATTCTATCACCAGTCCACCAAGACAGTGATGTTATAAACAAATAGGATTGGCCTTGGTCGGACCAAGAGGCCAAAGGAAATGCAAGGGGACAAAGGGGATATGATGACCTTGCATGAGGTCTATCGGAGACCCAACCGGGTTAGGTGCGGGGCGCTGGCCACGTGACTTGGCATCTCGCTAAGACAGGACATCTGGAGATGCCAGAACCTTAGAGGATGCTAGGGTATCTGGAGATGCTAGGACATCTGAGATGTCGAGTGTTTAGCTAGATGCAGGACCAAAAGCAATAGATATAAGAATGGGTCGGATTTTATTATTACATTCGTTATGATCAACTCAAATTGTACTTTCTTACAAGCTATTACTTAACAAGATTATTACTCATTATTCTATCTTTATATAGAATAGATTGTTTATTAAACTATTTATATCTATAACTCTTTTCCACTACTTCGCCAGTCAGCAATCTCACGGATTACCACCCCTATCTCCCTCGCTTTAGTACGGACTGAGATCAGAGAAGTATAGCCCGACCCCGTGTAACAGGTGATACAATACTGTGATATCGATCAACCGATTAACAGCTATTTGATCGATCAATAGATATCTAGATTACGCAAGCTATTACTTGGCATATTCTTCTAGAATCTGATACTGCCAAATATATATAGTAGTAGTTCAGCTAAGTAGATAGAACCAGAGGAAGCCTAACAGGCGACTGGACAGGCAACTATCAAGTCAGCTAGACAGTCAATCAGATCACGCTTTTATCGTTATTTGATTTCCTCTCCCCTAGCATCTACCTGCCGAGTGCTTGGATCTATCGATTAAAGCTACCTCTGATATATATATCAAGTAGCGCCACTCCTTGACACCAAATAACTGTTAGGGGGTGCCCAATAACCTTTGCCGAATGCCGGCCTCCGGTTACACAGCGGGCGGCATGCACAGACCGCCTACTATACCATTTTGTCTCCAATAACCGGCTGCTGCTACCCTACGCAAGGCACAGCCTACTCAGCCAATCACTGTGGGAAACCTTTATTACTAATGACGCTGCGGGAGGCCTTCATTTAAGATTAGTAAGGATGCTATATACACTCTCTTCGAACATTTTTACGTGTATACTTGATACCCGCACTTAACGTTGCGACAGCCAGATAGATATCCTATGGATCCAGGTCCAATTTAATCACAACACTAGACAAATAAACACCGCAAATACGCGCAGTATCATCAAACCAACGAATTCTCCGTCTTGCTGAATACTGAAGTATCGCCAATATGGGTTCTTTCCTGTCATCCGAAGCTCCTCCACCCCGTCCAGCCAAAAACTACATACTTTCTTTTCCAGAAGAGGACTTCCCAGAAGAAGCAAGCAGAGCCCCCGAGGACGTACAAGACTGGTATTCCCATTTCTTCGAAACCTTGTTCTGCCTCCCCCACAAGAACGGCAAGGTCATACTTATTCTGGAGGCCCCCGACGACTTTGTGCCAGACTCACGAGTAAGACCGGGTTGGGCGCGCAAGCGCTTAAGAGGAGCGTATGAGATTCTTGGAGAGGGACATCCCAGGATTGTCCGGTACGTTAGTTGTCTTAGTGGACTTTGATGCTTTACATCTTACCAAGATAGCTATCTCAGGCCCCTGGAAAGCGATATTGGCGTCGTTGTCGAGAGGCTCGAGCCTGGGCCTATTGAATGGACTTCGCTTCCAGCACTGACTGCACCTCTCCCGCGAGACCTATCACGAAACGATCGGTTGCTGCTGAGCCTGTACTACCGATGGGCGTTGCAGGTGCTTTCAGCGTTTCAATTCGCCCACTCGCGATCGGTGTTCATCCGGAACTTTTGCGCGGAGCTCGTGTGGCTGCGGTCTGATTTCTCGCTCGCAATCACGGGTTTCCTTGCTGCCTCGGCGCCGCAGATTGAAGAGGAAAATAGGCAGGATGGCATTGCTAGCGCGAGAGAACGCCTGCAGGATCCTGCGTGCCCGAACCTGATGGCGCTAGAAGAGTTTGATCGTAGGGTTAGAGAAGAAGGGTATGCGCCGTGGCCGTTTAGCGATGGCGAATTAATCATAGATGGTAGCGTAGGTGATGCTATCTACCAAGGAGACGAGGAGCATGGGAGCGTGAAGGAAGATCTGTAGGTACCGCCGATCCCGTTTGACAAGTTCAAGTTCTTACCAGGCGTGAATCGCAGATACTATTGGGCGATTTTCGTCAAATACCTCGTCAACAACGTCTTCGCAGATGCATCTACGTTACAAGACGAGACGCCCAACGAAATTGAAGATGCACGCCTGGGCACCGTTATCACCAATGCTGAGAGTGGTCGCTACAAGAATGCTGCAGCAGTCACGAAAGACGTCAAAGCTGCGGCTACGAAGATAGGAATCAAGATTGTGGGTGATGATGAGGTCAATATTGATGGTCAATGGGAAGATATCTTTGAGGTTTGTGAGAGGCGGTTGCGTTTTCGCGAGGAGGAATAACTCGTCAACCGAAACTACATCTCCATATTCATGTTATGTAAGTACCAGGAGAGGTGCGAAGACAAGTTTCATGTATTATTCTCCGCCATGCTACACCTTTTTTATTTGTTCAACATAATTTACCACAGCTTTACGCCATACCAATACAATACGCGTAATCCGACCAAAGACCACTACAGTCGCCGTTCAAAGCTGGGTTCAGCTGGTAGAGACGATCTAACGAGATTCCTGTCGAAGCCGCCACGTCGTAACAGTAAACGCCAGCTTTTTGCAACACCCACTTGTTGCAGTTGGAGAGTATGCCCGCCTGCGTTGGGCCCGGTGGCGGTGGACGCGTATTAGTGGGAGTTGGCGTACCCGTGCCCGGACAATCGTACTGGCCTTTTGATATGTTCCACGAACATAGCGGTAGTCCCGTAGATGATGTCTTGGTCGCCGGCGCCGGCGTTGCGACCGGGCAATCATATTGACCCTTTGAAGCATTCCACGAGCACTGTGGTAGTCCAGTCGATGTCTTCGTGACGGGACCCGACGACGTGACTGGGGCACGTCCCACGCATACGTAGTAATCTGGTTGTAGAGTTTGGCAGTCAGATCCTACTGCGGGATTCCAGGCGTAGAAGTCCGTTAGTGCAATCGAGTTTGCGTTGGAAATGGCCCAGCAGCCATCTCCAGAAATGATCTTGTAGAATTTGGTGCAGCCGACGGCCATGCTATCCTGTTAGTTTGTTAGTCAAAAGACTGATCGTATCTTTAGACATGATGACCTACTTAAATTGGCGTCGGCGTGCCGCTACCGATAGGTGCTTTTGTCAAAGTCGGGCTTGGAGAAGCGTCACACTTATAACGAGATGAACAGCCACAGTACCAAGCTATCGCTGGAGTTGAGCAATGGTGAATATTGTGACAACGAAGGCTTGCTTATGGCCAGCAAGGATGAAGGTTGGGATGAAGGCCACAAGACACCTCTTGCTTCTCGCCAGCGCAATGAATTTGCAATGTGGATAATTCTCCTCTCGTCTCTGGTCGTGAATTTTTCACAGACATGGTGGCTTGCTGGCGATGCCATTCGTCACTTGCGTAAGTTATTTGGGATAGGCTGCATCTCTTGTAGCATCGGAACAACACCGAACAGTGGCTTCACATCCTTCGGCTGGGCAATCTGCGTTATCTGTCTGGAACAAGTCTTTTGACATTGTCTACCAGCCACTTTATCCGAAGGAGCAATATGCTTATACAGATCTGGGCTCGCAAGTTGCCGACGAGATGTTTAGGTCATTCAACCCCGACAAGGGCGTGGTAGCATTACCTAAAGGGGCGCTACAGGTCCTGCCTTCCAAAGAATTTCCATGGGATAAAACAAAGGAGGTCTTCGTCCTCTCTGGCTACCACAGCTTGCACAATGTAGTATGTATTGTCAATACCTCTTGTTATGAAGCGACGCTAATGCCTATGGAATGTTCAGAAAGTACTGTGGAGCGAGCTTCGCAAGCTGAGTGGCGACAAACCACTAACTGTCCACGTCCTACACTCGTTGCACATATCGTGGCAAGATACTCTTTGCACAGCACATACAGACCCGATGACGATCTCAGAGACCGTGACTGATCGGGTCCTCGTGGAAAATTTCAATCAAGCACGCTCCTATTGAGATTGGAGGGAGCTTGAGCAACTCCGGATACACAACACGGCTTGTTACAGAAAGCTCGTAGGGTCGAGCGGGTTAAGCGAGAAGGAGAAAGGCCTGTGTGCAGAGTGGCAGTTCTGTCCAGAAGGTTCGCCTTATCAATCAGCTGTGGACGGATATCGCGAGCAGCAGTTGAGATAGAATGCACACGCGATGAACCGTTTGTGAATGATATAGTTCAGCTTAGTGACACAGCGTACGAGAAGAATGACTCTGTCTAGGAGGGAGATTCTGACTCTGATGGAGATTACTGGGAGCTGTTGCCCACTAAGCTGCCTAATCTCCTTCGTAAGATACAAATAATATAGCTAAGCCTCGAGCCAAGCCCGCTAGACAGTGGGCTGCATTGTGGCCAGGCTAAATAACTTCTTGGGACCAGGTCCTTTAACTTTTGCCTTAATAGAGTGATTGATAGGAGCTTACTAGGATAATCGTAAACAAGCATATCGTCTAGGCAGGCTATGCAGAAGTCATCGTACTAGATGTGCGTGTGTAAGAAATACAGATGCGGCAGGGAAAAAGAAGGGAAAAAGGGAGGCGTGTTAGTTGAGTAACTTGCTTTTTTTTGGAACGATGGGCCGACATGCACCGTTAGTGTATTCAGGAGAGACAGGGAAGCGGCTGGTAGATGGGTTGTGACGTGGTGTTGAGGGATAGGTGTGTAGGGTGCTGGTGATGATGACAGTGGGTGGCGTTGTGGTAGGGAGGTGGGTGGGGTAGTGGTTAGGTAGAGGTAGGGCAGGTGGAAGTGGTATGGTTAAGGTGGTGGAAGAGTTGCGGTTGAAGTAGGCAGGGTAGATGGCATGGTGCTTGGACTGCTGTGTGCCATGTGCGAGAAGGGGACCAAGACAAGATACCGTTCAATCTACAGTTATCACCTATGAAAAATACCCTTTATTCTGCAAATAAGTCCATGTAGATTTCTTTACGGCTTGATTCCATGTATTCTGTAGTACCTCTACCTACTCCTGCGACCGATAGACAAAATCTGCCGGCGCACCCGTACTCAGCGACTGATCTGGACCCATCTGCTGCAACCCTCCCTCGCCAAATGCAAAGTCGTTTTCAATCTGCATAAAGAGATACTGGTCTGCCTCGTCCAAAGTCCAAGACCAAGGCTTCGGGCTGGCTGTCGATGGCGTGACCATACCTGAAGGCTGCGCGTTGCGAGCTACGTTACCCTCAGCAGCTTGTTGCGCCGAGTGCTGAATACTCAAAGATGTCGTGGGTGTATCAAAAGCTTGTGGTACAGCCTCAGAATTATTACCAGCTTTGTCTGTTTCCATTGCCAATCGAGAAGCCGTGTCTCGGTCGAGATAATGGAAGAACAGTTCGAGAACCCAGTTTGTTACTTCCCATGTCTTTTGCAACTCTTGTAGACCCAGTAGACAGAGCTTTGCTCGGTGCTCTGCCAACGCACGGTTGATTCCACTAGAGCGCCTAAAGTTGACTACGTGGATACAGAGGGTGTTGAACAAGTTTGTGATGACGTGCATCTGCGCGTGGCAAATGTTACCATCTGGTAGCATGTCCTCGACTATGCGCGAATTGCGCGCTGCAGCTTGAAGAGCGACGTTACCCTCGGCTGCTGTGTTACGACTCTCGTCCATGATGAAGCTGGTTCGATGCAGAAGAATGAGGAGATTGTTGTATGCTAGATGAAGCATGCTAGCCTGGAAGTTTGGTACGTCCCCAGCATCTGCGTGTAGTCGCATGGCGCTAGGAAGTTCATCTCTCCACTGGTACAACTCATGGCGAAGCTTGGTCGTGTCTTCAAGTGTAAGTGTACGTCCGGGTAGGTAACCAGCATCGACTACACGGCCGAGGAACACTGCCAACTGTACCATACTTATCGCATAAGTAGTCGAGCGATGGCGGTATTCTGCCGGAGCTGACGATCTAAAGGCATTATCAAAGTCAGAGTAAGACAAAGGCTCTACATCGCAGTCTTTGTCACGTATCCGACACGGCAGACCCAGAGCGGACGCGCATTGTCTCTCGCGAACGTAGATGGCCCACCACAGTCTTCTCTTGACCCTTGTAAGTTTTTCTTCTGCATTTCCCCCACGACGATGCAATGCCCGAGTTTGTGATAGACTGATAGCGGTCCCGAGCCAGTGGCGCGCGTCCTTTTCCAACAAAGCCCCAGCTCTCCAAAAGCTCATCAAAAACAAGGCCTGAATTACGTTGATCTTATTTCCCTCGATGGTCGCGTCGTAAATGTCTTTTGCCCGGATGTAGAAAAACCACTTCGCTCGATGGCGGTTGCCCCAGCCCAGGTTCGTGAGTGTGGATTCGTCACAGTGGATTACGCCAATGAACAACATAGCTTGTAGGAGCACACCAGAGAACTCAAACCGGTTGTAAGAAGTCCAGAACTCATCTTCGTCGACAATCGCAAAATGTGGATGAAACCATTTGAAGTATGCCTCTAGCAACTCTTGTCGGATATGTGCTGGAGGAAATGAGAAGACCCCTTCTGCTTGCAAAGCCTTTTTCCTCGCAGCCCGTCGCTCAGCCTCCCACTCTGGCACGTTCGCTTCTGCTCTTACAGCACTAGGAACTGCATGGCGGAAGCAAGACTCACGGCGTTCTGCTGCAGCAGCGGTAGGCTCCCCTGTCACATAACGCAACGAGCTAGATTCCCCAAGAAAGACAGCGTCTTCTTGCTGAGAACTTTCAGCCCCTGGATGATTTGGGCGTGCCTCAGCTGATGCTGGCGGGGCAGAGAACTGATAGTGACTGCCAGGGGCATGAGTGTTGATAGGGCTGTTGAAGTTGGAGGATAGAGAAGCCAGCACGTGCGATGCCGCCACCTCGTCTTCATGCCGTTGCGGGCTGAAAGCTGGCAGATTCGGTAGATTCGGTGGACTATCTCCGAGTCAGCTTCGAGATTCAAAAGGAGCACTACAAAGATCATGTCATACGTTTTACTGCGTGCCTCAGTCTCCGCACGCGGCTTTCTGATGTGCTTTCCGCGCTTTGATTCTCGGGTCTCGCACTGCACCTCGCCAGCCACGCAGTTGCTACAAGGCTGTCGGTCAGTTACATCGCATTTCACGCGCCGCGCATTACATGTCACACATGCCAGCTTCGCGCGCTTGCGCGGCCGTTCAGACATGGTGCTTTGCCGAAGCGTGGATTTTGAAAGAAGCCGAAGTCGGTTATCAGGCTCTGACTTGGCGACAGCGGAGGCTTGGCAAAGACGTGGTAACTGAACCGCCAACAGCAGATCTTCAGAGAAATGCGTTTACGGTGATCCGATACTGTATAAGTTAATGCAGATGTAAATCCTAGAGGAGCACCATGCGTGAGTGGTATTCCATCTCTTCCGGTGTGAGCAGGTGTATGTGAATGGAGCACCTCGTTATCGATATCGGCTATGCGTCGGCCTAGGTAGAACCACCATCACTCGCTCATCATAGGCGACTACAGTACAAAGTCCGTGAAATCATTCCCAGACTTACGAGCCTAAAAAGAGGTCATAATCATGGTACACATAGCCCGCCGACTCTTCACAACCACATCTCGCAACCAAGCCTCCGCATCCGAGGCCTGCGACGAACTCCTGACCCGCTTCCAAAAAGGCCCAGTTTCCATTCGGAAACAGCTTCTCGATGCAAATCAGCTCCAGCTTCTGAGTATAACACTGAACCGCACTCCATCATCCTTCAACCCGCCCCCAACAGGAACACCAGTCCCGCCGGGCTACCATCTGGTCTACTTCACGCCGTCCATTGTCGAATCTGAATTGGGCTTGGACGGCACAGATCGCACTGTCAATCCCCTCAGCCCCTTCACAAGGCGCATGTGGGCTGGCGGCGAGCTGAAATGGGCAAAAGACCGCACCGCATTGCTAAGAGTAGGCCAAGAAGTACGCGAGACGACCAAGTTGCTCAGCGCGGAGCCCAAGAAACTCAAGAATGGCGGAGAAATGCTGGTAGTAGGGGTTGAAAAGTCATTTTCAAATGACCACGGTGTTGCGCTGACGGATCGTCGTAACTGGGTTTTTCAGCGCGAACTCACGCCTGAGAATCCCATCAAGGCACCCCAGAAGCCAGAGCAGGTGGCGTTGCCGACGGGACAGTATCAGCGGGATTTCTGCCAGACGCCAACTTCGCTGTTTCGATTTTCGGCGCTGACCTTTAATGGGCATAAGATACATTACTTGCCCGAGTGGTGTAGGGAGGTTGAAGGCCACCGTGATGCTGTGGTGCATGGGCCACTGAACTTGATCAACATGTTGGATTTCTGGAGAGATACCAGTAAGAGTGGGGACACGGAGGCAGCACCAGATTCCATAGCTTATCGAGCCATGAGTCCACTGTATGTTGAAGAGCCTTACCGCATACTGTTAAAAGGCGGCTCCACGGACCATCATAGTGAAGGCAGATCTGGAGAGTGGAGTGCAGAAATCTGGGACAGCTTCGGGAAACAGAGCATGAAAGCAAGGATTGTGGAATAGGCCCACTGACTATCAGTCTGTGATGACCCAGGGTATTATTCCGAGTTCAGTGTGAACAATAATACCATCTATCTACAAGGCCTGTATATGTCCCCTCCTGATGCAATTACGTAAAGTCATGACATGGTGTCGAAAATAATCGAACCCTTTCTTAATGCTAACCCTAAGCCCATTTACCAAGAACACTCATAAGAATAAGCCCAGCAACCAGAGCAGCCAGCGCAGACACTGTTCTTATGAGACCCGCGTTCATCAACTTGCCATGCATCCAGTCTCTCGCCAACATCTCGACAATACCGACCCATGCAAGGATACCAGCCGAGAGAGCATCGAGGGTGCCGATAGCAATAAGAGTACTGGGATCACTGCCATTGAAGTGGTCGAGCACACCAATACCGATGGCCATGCCGATGGGCGTGATGAGGGCAAAGGTGCCAGCCATGATGAGCTTGTGTAGCGTGCCCGCTGCGGCTGCGGGGAGCTCGGCGATGCAAGTTCCAAGCGCGATGCCTTCAAACATTTGGTGGAAAAGAATTACAACAAAGAGGGTGATGAAGAAGGCATCGCTGGCTACAACGAGCGTGATACCAATGACTGGGAGCGATGTTAGCTGGGCATCGACATGCAGAGCAGTGGAAACTTACGGATTGAGTGGAAGATAATACCAGCCTCGAGATTCATGACGTTGATCTTCTCTTCCATGGGCGTAGCCTTGCGCATAGGTCCATGTGAATGTCCGCCGTGGCCATGGCTAGACCCATGGTCTGAGCTGGGGGCGGAAACGACATCTCCGGACTTGCTGTCGGCTGTAGCAGCTGCGACCTCTGTGCTGTTGCTAGCATGCTTGCCCTGGCGCCACTGGACAAAACGCGCGCCCAGGTAGTCTACCAAAAAGGATAGAAACAGACCTGCCATGAAGATTGCGGCAGTTGTCCCCTCATACTCAAGTCTGCCAAGGCACTCGTTGGAGAACATCAGATCGGCATGAGTGAAGAGGTGAACAAAGGCTGTCGAGATGACGATGCCAGTACCGAACTGCTTCAGGACAACAAAAACAATGTTGTTTTCGCCAACCAGGTTGAACTTTCTGGTCAGAATCGGGGTAAAGACACCGATAGCACTTGTGACTAGAATGACGAAGAGGAGACCAACTCGGAGGCCTATGTTGTAGTCACGGTCAGGAGCCTCACACACCGGGCCAGAGCTGCCACCGACACAGTGTGGGATACCAGCGTGTTCGTGGCAGTGCTGACCTGCAGTCCCCGACTCACTTGCAGCGCCTTCTTCAGCCTCATCGTGGGCATGCGAGTCTTCTTCGGTGCTGTGTGAGTCTTCTGTGTTGTTGATGAGGATTTTGACGTCTTCACCATCATCATCGACACAGTACCTGAACAATTTAGTGCCATGTCTTGGGATTTATCACTGATACTTACACTCCCGAGGAATGCGAGTGACAGTCTGTGTACTGGGCTTGGAATTCCTCAGTGGCCGTGGGCCCAGATACCTGGTACTCCTCGTTGCCGACCATACACCATCTGCCGAGCATTAGCCTATTGGCCTCTTTCTAAACGTGAAAAAAAGGTACCTACAGCACAGTCGAGTGTGGGTGACAGTCGGACACAGCCGTAAATGTTGGAGTCGAAGATGTCGTGAAGACAGTGGTCGTTTGGTTGGCCACAGATCTTGTGACGGTCACCGTGGCTGTCTGAGCAGCCACGGAGCCTGCAAAGAGCAGGACCGCAGTGGAGAGGATGGAGCTCATAGTCAAAGGCATCGTTTAGGAATAACGAGTGTGCCTAATCAGAGAGTCGACTGGTCTTTGTGTGGCGGAAGTAGACCAGCGCAGCTCTTGCTGATATACTGTGGTCCAGCCTCGGTGGTATAGGGCAGGGCGGAGGCGAAAGAACCGTGATAGAAGCGCGCAGGTCCGCCCGAGCCTAAGCAGAGCTTTTCGATGCTGCGGTATGGGCACGGGAGGCGCCATGGCTGCGCTTGGCATTGAGTACCGTGTTGGATGGTTTCCCTTGGCGTTTGTGGATTTCTCGACCTTCACCGAATCATGGCGGGCTCTCTGCCTTTGGAGGTGCCCAATACTGCTAAGCGTATGTGGTGGAGTATACGGCCATTTCTCCAAAGTAGGTATTCAACGTCTTGGCGATGTACGCATGGTTGGGGTCCTGTATCGTGGGATGAGTGGGTCTCACTTACGGCTTCCGTAACCAAAACTACTACACTGACAGTTGACGTACCGAAAAAGAATGGTTCTGGTAGTGATAGTCTGAGTGGATGGCTATACCTACCACTTGGAGCCCTCAGTGACACTCTGCTAACCCGTTTGACAGCAGGATATTGAGTTTAGTGTACCAACGCCCGGTTTTCTTTTGTCCAGTCACGAGTGCGCGTGATCATGCCCGATTCTTAAGCACTGTGATGGCATGTCACTCAACAAAGACACAACGTGTGGGATGTTTCTCGGAAAACAGCCACGCCCTCCGAGAAGTCGGTCGGCTTTCCCGAACGCCGTCATCTTTCCCAGTAGACCGTCACTTGGGAGCGAGAATTTCTCTCCAGTGGGCGCCCATCACGGTACTTAACCACTCCCAAACCAACCTCTTAAGCGGAGAAACATGCATCCCAAACCCCACGCGGCTGAAAGCCAAGCTCTACCTCGCGGGTTTATACGTCAGGCCAAGCACTGAATTCTCCTTTAGGCCCGTGTAGTGTAGTATCGGCCTGTCCAGCCAACTGGTAGACCGGGTATACACCTACTTCTGCAGGGCGGAGGCGTTTTTGCCATCACGTCTCGGCTGTTCTTTCAATGGCAAGCTCGGTGTCTGAGTACCGAGACAGATAGTGTCCATGGGTGGGAGCGCAGCCTGGTGGGATATAAAGAGCCTGCAGCTTGACTCCAAGTACCCTCGTCCAGTATCCAGCATCTCGGGATTTCCCTTGCATTTAACTGAACTCCCAAGACTCGGTCAAGTCCTTCCAGTCCAATCCACCATGTCTGCTCGTACTGCTGCGCTCATGCTCCTCGGAGCCTCCGCCGTCATGGCTGGACCTATCGCTCCACGCGACACCTTCACCATCACCACCAGCGAAAACGCCCAAATCGCTGTCGGTCCTTCTACATGGAACGCTGGTGCCGTTGACAACTTCCCTATTCACGCATCTTGCAATGCTACTCAGCGCACTATGATCCAAAAGGGTCTTGACGAGGCAGTTATCCTCGCCCGTCATGCCCGTGATCACATTCTCCGCTGGGGCAACGAGTCGCAGATCTACACAAAGTACTTTGGTAACTCTCCCACGGGTGAGGCAATCGGCTGGTACACCAAGATTGCCGACGGTGACAAGGCTGGCATTCTCTTCCGATGCGATGATATTGATGGCAACTGCCAACAGAGTGGTAAGCAACATTTCCCCTCAAACGAGAAAACCAAATAGTTACTAACTGAATGCAGGCTGGGCTGGTCACTGGCGTGGATCCAACGCCTCCTCAGAGACTGTCATTTGCGATCTCTCCTATCAGGTCCGCAAGCCTCTCGAGGCCATGTGCATGCACGGCTACAATGTTGCCAACGGCCCCACCAACTTCTACTGGGCCTCTGATCTTATCCATCGTCTCCTCCACCTTCCCCCTGTCGGTGAGGGTGTTGTAGAGCACTACACCAATGAGGACGAGGAGAAGTACCCCAGTGTCATCAACCTTGCTAAGAACAACGCCACATTCTCTACCAGAGACAGCGACACTATCCAGTACTTTGCCCTTGAAGCCTACGCTTATGACATTGCTGTTCCTGGCGTTGGTTGCCCTGGTCGCTACACTCCAGTTGAGTCCTCTGCTACTCCTTCAGCGACTCCTTCCGCTACTGCTTCCGCCACTCCTTCCGCTGAGCCTAGCACTCCTGCTACCTCTGCTGCGGCATCTGCTGCACCCGCCGAGGCTTGCGAGCCCCACAACGACCACTGGTAAGCCACTTATTGACTCTTTGCTCTAGACTTTAGCTAACGAAGTATTTAGGCATTGCCCTCCTGGTGTCCCTGAGCCTACCTCCCCTCCCTCCTAAGCGCTCGTTGCGCTATGGTGGCCATAGGAAATGGCTACGACTGACGGATTGATCTCGACCTCGTTATGAGTCTCCGAGACGAAACCATGACATCACCATAGACATTAATGATAATGCAAAATGACCTCTACTCTTGTCCGCTCTTCTATCTCCTCTCAACTGTGACTCGTTCCGCTTCTTCTTAGATAGTAGCGGATGTGAAATTTTCTGGAGCTGACAGAGTAGTGGTCACAAGCGCGCTATTGCTTGTACAGTTTTGCAACACCATATTAATACGTGCATCATTGGGCATAAAGCTGCTGCTACTAAATTTCTGACTGCGTCATTCAACAAACGGCTTGCTTTGTTGTTCTGCATTGGCTGTGAAGTCACGCCATTGACTTCATTTTTGGGTTTGGAACAAATGGACATAGAAATCGCCCTGCGTGGCCAAGCTCATCAGCGCTAGAAAACAGTGCTCAGTCATATATTCTGCCTCGAGACCAACCCTTGAGATCCGATCACTCATGGTGGTCACCTTTTTCCGGTTTCGTCACGGGAGTGCCTGAGCGGTATGACACGAGGACCAATCAGTGTCGCGCTGCACACACTGCATACTTCCATGCGTATTTCTAGAATCTCTAGAACAAGTAATATTAGGCTTGCACAAAATTTGATTGGAACAATAGTGTCTATCACTTGACCCTCGGGCGGCACGTCCGGAATGCGGAGAATTTGCTTCTGCAGATGGTAAGCGTGAACCACGCTAGCGCCCGGGCGTCGTCGGATCCCCAATGTCATCACCGTCTTATAATAGACTGCCGACCACTTGTGCAAAAGCTGCAAGCTGAGCTTCGAACGTGTCACAAATGTACCTTTACTGCCGACTGGATCAAAACTTCTAATCGTCAAAAACGGATCCCGAATACAAAAAGCATTTTTACCAGGAGATGAAAACATCAGAGGACAGATTCTAATGGAGAAGTAAAATTTCAACAATAAATTGAGCGAAGAAGGATATGGGAAGCCTTCTAAGGCATACGTACACTGTGCCGAAATAAGGGACCATTTCGACATCCCCATTCCACATCCCTTGGCCAACTGCTACGAATCACCAGGAACGCACACACCTCGGACGATCAACTCATCCAAACCCTATGCACGCGGACATACCCGAAAATTCAGATTCGACACCTCACAAAGGCCAGCACAATGTCGCATGAATCAAACACTTGTTCACGGGAGTTCCCAGTAGGTTTCGGCAATGACCTCCAGTTTCACAAACGCCCGAAGACAGCCTGTAACCCCTATCACATATTTGTTCGATCTCGTGCACACACATGAACCAAGGTTCATTGACTAAACCTCTCGGCATGCACCCTGGCTTTAGTCATTGTGACATGTCACAGGAACAGCTACCGTTGTATCTGCGTTCTTAAGACAAAACACCACAATTGTAAGCATCACACCAGACTCGGAATATTGAACCCACATGTTCTTTGGTCAGCACAGGAGTTGAAGTCTTCGACATGTCCAGGATCATGAGACGGGGTACCTTGGGACGTTTAACCTCATGACTACGGAATCCAACTCGTTACCCGGGTAACCATCTTCAACGTCAAATTGGAACAGGATGGCAAATCATGTCACCAGTAGCCAAGGACATCTGCGCTTCCGCACCCAAGGAACCTTTATTCACAATGGTCGCGAAACACATCTTTCTCGCCTTGATTCATCTTCTGGGCTCATTTCTGGACCTTGGGTTAGATTTGGTGTGGTTTCTCCCAACAATATGTTCACACTACAGGAATTTTGTTGGAGACAGCTCCACAACGATTGGATACATTGACAGAGTCTCTGTTTCAACGTCATTCCAATGCACAGCCGTTTCAACAATACAATGCGTGCTGGTAATGATTGGACAAAGGAGCATAAAAGAACGCTTAAGATCGACAAGACATTTCTCAACGATGCCAGTGAGCGGTTGATATACAAAGATCCTGCTTGGAAACCCGAACCAATATATACCATGTAGGCGCCAAACAGCCGCAATCAGTGTCAAGATATGGGAAGGCTTAATTACGGTCCACTGTTATATTACTCGATAGATCTCGGAAATATGCTTCCAGTGTCTCAGAAGCACGATTGAAACTACGATTCACAAACCACAAACGAAAAGAAAAAAACCGGATGGTACACACCGGATGCAGTTGCTACAACTACAGCAGAGTAATAGACAAATTGCTCAAGTCTATAGATCCGTGTTATTGTTTTAAACCCACACTGTATCCCCAATCCTTGGGTGATCCCACAACCAGGCAAAGCACCAGCGTAACGAGCAACCCCATCTCGCCAGCCAGGTGGCGCCCACCGACTCCTTCCAATAGCATACACAGCCACAAGACTTGCCTAAAACATATCCTTTTCGATAAGCAGCTTTGCAACTGCAGTCGTTGTGGGTGGCACACAGGAGCCGTTTACCACCGCCGTCACCAGCAGTAGCCCAGTACTACTTCCTTTCGCCAGGGTTTCCACAAGCCCTCCAGCGGTAATCGCTCAAGCAGTCCGAATCAGATATATGCTCGCACCTTTGCTCTTTGTGAGCGTAGAGCTCTGCAGCTCTTCAAACCTGTGAATCACGCTTAATCAGCGACGCATCGGGCGCACCATATGAGGTATTGTACAAGCGGGGGTTTTCACCGAGAGGGTACTCAGCGCACTCGCTATAATGAGATGATTTGGCACCTTTGGGCACCTTCCCAACCTTTCGTGAGTGTTAAGTAGGTGTTTGAATGGGGATTTGCGATTAAAGAAGCGAGGAATGTGCCACAAGAGCATCGCATTCTTTGATCAAAGCAGCGTAAGCACCATCGGCGCCAGAATTAAGAGCAGCACCTCCAAGAAAAGCAGTGATATAGAAAGAAAAGGCAAGAAAATCAAGAAAAAATCTCATGATTGCGATTCGTTACTTGAGAGTTTCCAAGATAGGCACTGTAGGTAAAGGAGGTGATCGATTGCAATGATTGGATCATCTCCTTTCGTCGCAAAATATCTCTCCTCTTTACACATTATCTTACAGACATTACATCCCGCTCTATTTTCTACCATTTCCTCTTCTCATCTATCTCGCATCCCTTGACATTCCTGTGTCTTACTTTCCCCCTTCACCCTACGCATCACGTCAGAGCCTCTACGTATACACGTCGGTTCCGATTCCATTTCCTTACTTCACCAACAGATCCCAATCCTTCGAATGCCGGAAAATCTATTCGAAGACGCCAATTCAGCATTTAGACAAGAGGCACGCCTTGAAGTATCAAACTAGTGACATTCGGTCATCAACACCACCTCCTTCCTCACGGATCAGACATCATCTGATCACCCAAGACACCCCGACCCCGCTTCTAAGAGTCCATATCAAGCAGACCCAACCAGAAGACTGAGTACCTTTCTTTTCTGAATGTACGCGCAATGAACGGCCAGTGTTCTTCATCATTCAGCCGCCGAACCACAAGCGAAACCTAAGGAAAAAAAAACGTCAGCTGCGTACATGCAAGACCCCTCGAGGATTCCTAGACTTCTACCCCTCGAATTCCAT
This sequence comes from Curvularia verruculosa, assembly GCA_036172615.1. Taxonomy (NCBI): domain Eukaryota; kingdom Fungi; phylum Ascomycota; class Dothideomycetes; order Pleosporales; family Pleosporaceae; genus Curvularia; species Curvularia verruculosa. Next base: position 68,033 of record JAWDHC010000062.1, on the reverse strand, counting down.
CCTAAATGAAGCACAGTGTGTGTTTTTTGTTACATACATGATATCTGCAGGGTACATAGCATATTGACCAGTCAAGCCTCTGCAGGTACACAGAGCATACGAGAGTTCTTTACTTCGTAGTACACACGTTAATTGGCTATACCGTACATAAAATGAGGCACCCATATGCCTCGGAGAGTATCTAATCGGTGTATCAACTTTGTCTAGGGTTTGCATATGTACATGGCTCAGCCGCACTGTGGCGACCTTGTCTATTTTGCCCTTTACAACCCCCCCTATTCATCCCCACAATCATCACCTTCCTTTGAGGAGAAAACAAAAAACTCGCCCCTGCGTAGATCTCAATTTAGCAAACTACAATACTATCGTGACTCAGTCCAACGCCATATATGCATGTACATACATATGTATGTGAGAAAATAAACAGGGTAAGATGCGTAGGGGGCGGTGACACAGATGTAAGGACCGGACCGCCGCGGAGAGACAGACACGCAGACGGCGGGGGCGCACGCGCGCGCGCAGATCGTCCCTGCGTTGAAGAATGTGGGAAAAATAAAATTAAAAAGAGAGGGGATTGTGACCAGTGGTCACTTGCTGTTCAGATATCCTGTACTCTACTTCCCCATCTTTGCGCTTGGATCTTGATGGGGCGATTGGTTGGTTTCTTGCGGGATAGAAAGAAGGTAATTGTTGTTTTCGAGGAGCAAAGTCACGCCTCTCCACGATGTTGTGACACGGTTGGGATGGTCGTGCTGAGCAGACGTTGTGTATTCTCTCCTGATGTTTTTGGGGAACACAATATCGTCCATACCTCTCGAGATTGCCGATATCGACAACCACTCAGCCGCAGTGGATTGTTTTTACCATCTTTCTCACCAAGCCAATCGGTGAATCACTCGGAGCAAAGAGCACACGTACGCCAATCAAGATAAGAAATTCGATCACATCGACCGATTACAGTTTACATTGGTGAGCTACATACATGGACTAATTTCGCTAAGGGATATCACTAGAAGAGCCAGAGGAACGGCCAAAAAGAAAATAAAGAGTAAGAAGAATAAAGTTACAAGCTGAAGTCCAGACGATCTTCAGTGCCACAGCTGGATGTCACTGGCTGCTTCGAGCTAGGTGTGGTTATTGCAGCGCATGCGTGGGTCGACGCAGCTTGTAAGACAAGCTGTACCCCGCTTGCCGCTGGGGGCCCAATGTGGCTGCCGTCAGGCGTGCCTTGAAGACGCCTACGACCACCACGACATCTCTTGATGTGCGACCACGACAATTTTTCCTTCTTCCAAGGACGGGGTTCGCTGAATGCCTCAAAAGGGATGGACGGGTGTTGTTCGCGGCGAAAGAGAACCAACGAGATGTAAGAGACACCCTCATTGTATGCATGTTTCTCCAAGGTGGGAGTTGCCACGGGCTGACGGGACCGTGGACCGATTGGAAGGTTTCAAAACACCAGAGGCAGAGGTGCCACCAACGTCTCACGAGGAGACGGGTAGACCGCTAGCCATTCGAAAGAGTTCAAAAGCAAGACCAGGCGTCTCTCGTACCATAGTCTCAACGTCAGGCCGTAGCGAAAGGCTTGGGTTCGCGCGGAAAGCCTGAATGATAACGTCACGTAGGCCACGGTCCGAGTGGAAGGTAGATTCGTATGCCTCTTGGCATGCCTCTGAAAAATCGGGGCTGCTGAGATGCACGTCGATTTGATCGGCAAACTTGCTACGCGCAAGCTCTTTCAAGCCAGAAATGCCATATCTGCAAGGAACTGTTAGCAACTGCATGTCATCCACAACGGTTGAGTGAAAGCAAAGACAGAAGAAAGCTGACGCGTTCTGTTTCGAAAGCACACTTGTGCTGCTTGGAAAGCGCCGCCATTGGTTGGTGTTGCAATCTCAGACAGAAAAGAAAAACAGCAGAGAGATGGGCATTTGGTGGATGGTGACAAGGGGGCAAGATGTTGAGGGCGCTGATTGGTGTTGTGCTGATGCTGGTGACGGCATGGCGGGGTTGGTCGGCGTTTGTAAACGCCGTGGGATGCACAGCATCACGGGAAGCAACACTGCAGACGCAGCGCAGACGCATGCGCCCCCGCAAAGCCAGGGAACAGGGATAAGGAAAAGCAAACAGGAAATATGAAGAGACAACGAAAGTGGCACGTACTTCTCAGCGATTGCGTAAACTTTCGCATGTGTGACGAGGTGTGTCGACTCAGTCTCCAACTCGGGTTCAGAGTGCACACTTTCGACATCATCATCTTCAACAAGCTCCTCGGCTGTCGGGGAAGCGGGCATCTTGGTAGAGGTGTCAATGTTCTGGAACGTCGGCTCGCTTGGAGGAGGGGTCAGTGGCATAGCGGCGGCCACAAGCGCTAACAACGGGTCCTCGCTAGCGGCAAGAGACATTTTTCTGGACGGTGTTTGCTTTGGTACGCGTGGCGATCGTAGTGACGCTGGTCGGGTTGACCGTTGCGAGGAGCGGCGCGAAAGTGGTTTCTTGGGGGTGAGGTAGTCCATGTGATAGAAGTCTGCCAAAGCATCAGCATAACCCATGGGACTGCGGTGGTGTTTTAGGTGCTTACAGTGGATCATGTGTTCGACAGCCTCGGCATCGTCATCGGTCAAGTCAATGACTCCAGTCTCTGCTTCTCTGAAGCCGCCCCGGCAGGCACCTTCAAAAAAGGTTGATCGGGTTGCGAGAAGCAGACGATGTACTGGGTATCTTTTCATTCCACAAACGATGGTCAGATCTGAGTACTGGCTGGATTGAAACAGTCTGAAAAGACTTAGCTGGGGTTGGGTAGATATGGTAGATGTTTACTTACGAAGCCAGTGCAGTCTTCAGCTCAAGCATTGGGGCATCCATCGTGCAAGTAGAGTGTAGGATGTATGTGAGAGTTTTTGATTTGTATGTCTTGATCAAGTCAAGTTGGCAGGAGGAGGCTTTTTGAACAACAGATGTGCCTGGGACCCTGCTTTAAAAGGAAAAAAAAAGTGCGCCGAAAACGGCAGCGTTGATTTGACTGAGCCCTAGTATGGGTACGTACGCAACAGTGCGTAGGGGTACGTAGGGGTCGGAGATGATCTCACGGAAGCGCCGTGCGGGTCCGAGTGTATGGTAAGGCTGAGCTCAAGGGACCAAACTTGCCGGATCGACAAGAGCAGCGGAGGAGGCTAAAGGCCGGGCCGACTATCCAGAGCTTACTTGTATTGTAATCTCAGTGATGGAGTGCTGATCGAGGTGCGAGGAGAGAAGACAATGGTTTCAGGGCGGGACAAGGCCTCTCTTGTAGGCTTGCACACCCACATGCTGGCAGCCATGGCACACGGGCGTCAAGTCGCAGAAGCGCGCTGCTTTGGATGACATGGGCTGGTCCATGGACCGGTCCTAGGCAGGTCACAGGGTGTCCCTTTGTTGCGTCGGCGGCCCAAGATTTGAGCTGACACGCAACGCTTCGCCAGACAGACCCAATGACTTGGCTTGAGCGTAGCGTTCCCTGGGCTAGAACTAGATTGGGTAACCTCTTGCAAGCGCCTCTGGAGCAACAGGGTCAGCATTGTCACGCGAAAGGCTAATAGCCTAGCGGCTGCTTGTGCGATGCCGAACGCGACGTCTGAGGGCGGCATGAATGCATGCGAGGCGTAGGGGAGGTGGAGGCCAACCAAACGAGCGGCTGCACAAGCACAAGCAGAGGGCAAAGCAAAATGACCCGCGACAGGCGTGTAAATGACCCGGGCCATGGCAAAAGGATGATACCGATTCATTGGCATTGCGCACAGAAGCCTCTCCCGCCGCTACTGACTGACTGACTCTAGGCCGTCGGCGAAACCAGGCTGCCGTACTCCGCGATGGTGCCAGCGGAGCGGGGTTGGGGTAGAGTCGATGGCGATGGCAGCACAGAGAAGAAGGCCAAAGGGAAAGCTTCTGGGCCCATGATGAGTCTGCCTGGTGAGGGCGCCACGGCGGCAGATGCGCATCCTGTGCTTCTCCAAGACAATGTCAAACGTTGGTGCATCTTGCCACGAACAGGAGACCCAGGAATTATGCCGACGTCGACTTTGCTGCTCAGCTTCCAATGCAGTGCAGTGGTGTGCAAAGGTGGGTCTAGAGTGCTGCCACCCCAACGCCAATCGTGCGCACAGCGAAGTGTTCAGAGTCATGCACCCGCATTGTGGCGTCACAGCCGCGAGCGATCGTGGCCTGACAGTAGAGAAGCGAGCATCGCAGCGAGATGCATAAAGCGTTATATGGTACGGATTGGATTGAAACTTGCGCGGTCTCCGAGTAGCGACTACTGCGCTTCGCTGCGTCTTGTTTCCTCACGTGCCACACGCGCCACATATCGAAGCGGCCAGATGCAGCACTGGCCTCTAGCCACCAAAGCCACGTTCCAGGCCAGTGGAAGACAGATCTGATCTGATCGTATGGTGGCGAGACGGGCGTCTTCAGTCTAGACAATGCCACGCGGCTGGGAGAACCAGCTGAGGAAGAAGAATGGGCGTACAGCTACTGCTGGCTGGCATGGCGTTTGCAGCTATCAATCCAGAAAAGACTGGAAGCCCGGTCGAGACTCAGGTGCACACAGCCAGAGGTTCAGCTTTCCTGCGAGGTGGGTTCCGCGTAAAACCAAAAAGATGGTGAAGTCGCATGCGTGGTGTTGAGGAAGGACAGACGAGTTGGGGGTGGAAATCAGGACAGGACCATTGTGTTTTTTGCCAAGCCCAAGGCGGGAGAGCAACGGGAAGAAGGAACAGCGAAGGAAGCATGGACCGGGGTAGGTGGGTCGGCCGCCGTTCGACGGTCGTCGTGATAGCTTCAATGACGAGCCATCTTCCGCAAACACGCCGCGTCCCATACATCCGTCTTTTTGCTCGCCCGTGTGACGCTGATGCGCATGCATTTGCAGCTTGCGTCTTTCTTGACTAATTAGCGCTTTTCCCTTTCCACCTTCGCCCCTCCGCTGTCCCAGCTCCCCCACCAAGAGCAACCCCGCGCAGCTTCATCATGGCCGATTTCAAGCTATCCGCCACACTTCGCGGCCACGAAGACGACGTAAGCATAGTCTAGGCCATGTACGCCTTGCACAGTCAACCAAACTAACATGCCGCCCAGGTTCGCAGTGTAGCCTTCCCCTCCCCGACCGACATCTTCTCCGCATCGCGAGACTTTACCGTCCGCGCCTGGACACAACAATCAGCCACGCCACCCGCATGGGATAGCTCCATAAAGACACACGGCAAGGAATTCGTCAATTCCCTTGCCATTGTCCCGCCGTCGTCCTCGTTCCCCCAAGGCCTGATTGTCTCGGGCGGCAAAGACCAGATCATCGATGTTCGCTCGCCCACCAAAAACCTCGATGCCGACGCCGACGCACTTCTGATAGGCCATGGCAACAATGTCTGCGCACTCGATGTCAGTGAGGATGGGAGATATATTGTCAGTGGTAGCTGGGACATGGAAGCGCGCTTGTGGGAGGTTGGCAAGTGGGGCGAGTCGACCGTGCTCCAAGGTCACACTGCGTCGGTATGGGCAGTCCTTGCCTTTGATGCCAACACCATCATTACAGGATGTGCAGATAAACAGATCCGCATCTACAACATTTCGGGTGGTGCATCACCAGTGCGTTCCTTCCAGGCGCCTGAAGTCGTCCGCGCCCTCTGTCGCTTGCCTTCGGACCACCCTTCAGGAGCCCAATTCGCCTCGGCCGGCAATGACGCCGTCATTCGCTTATGGACCCTTACTGGAAAGCAGGTAGCGGAGCTACATGGGCATGAAAACTTCATTTACTCACTCGCCGTCCTCCCTAATGGTGGCATCGTGAGTGCTGGTGAAGATCGGACCGTGCGCGTATGGGAAAACAACCAGTGTATACAAACCATTACCCACCCCGCCATCTCAGTATGGTCGGTGGCTGTGTGCAAAGAAAATGGTGATATCGTTACTGGTGCAAGCGATAAACTTGCACGTGTCTTTACTCGCGACCAGTCCCGATATGCTGTTGAGACTGAGATTCAGCAGTTCGTCGATGATGTCAAGGCATCAGCAATTCCCCAACAGACTGTAGGCGACATCAACAAAGAACAGCTGCCAGGGCCCGAGTTTCTCACCCAGCGGTCCGGTACAAAGGAAGGCCAGGTTCAGATGATCAAGGAGATGAACGGCAACGTTTCGGCATATCAGTGGTCCGCTGCTGCTAACCAATGGGTAAACGTTGGCACTGTAGTTGATTCTGCTGGAAGTGGTGGACGCAAGATCTCTTATGGCGGAAAAGAGTACGATTACGTGTTTGACGTTGACATTGAAGATGGCAAGCCTCCACTGAAGCTGCCCTACAACCTCAACCAGAACCACTACGAGGTCGCGCGCAAGTTCATTGAGGACAACGAACTCCCCTTGACATATCTCGACCAAGTCGCAAACTTCATCATTCAGAACACACAAGGCGCAACACTAGGTCAAAGTAGCGCCCAGGGCGCTGACCCATGGGGCACGGACGCACGGTACCGCCCGGGAGACGCTAACCAAGTCCCTTCACAACCTCAGCCTGCGCCGTCAGCAACCAAGATTCTTCCACAAAAGGACTACCTCCCTATCACGGCTGGCAATCACAAGGTCATCTTCAAGAAGCTCACCGAGTTCAACCAGGCGTTGGTCGACGATGGTCAAAAAGGCGTTTCACTGAACCCCTCAGATATTGAACAGTTGAGTGTAACTGTCAGTGCACTCGAAAAAGGAAATAGCAAGGGAATCGACATCACTGGTGTCGAGCTGCTCCTCAAAGCAGCCACTCAATGGCCAGCAGAGAAGCGACTACCTGCGCTTGATCTACTGCGGCTGGTTCTTGCGTTCGAGGAACCAGCAGCCTTCCTTGTGTCACCTGAGCAAAGCTTGTTACCAGCCTTGGTTGAATCTGGCGTCTTTAGCGAGTCATCTCCACCAAACAATACCATGATGGCAATACGGTGTCTCAGCAACCTACTCCAAACTGAAAAGGGCAGACTGGTTGCCAGCACAGAGTTTGATACGATTCATCCATTAGTATCACCATTCCTTGGCTCGACCAACCGCAACTTGATCATTGCGCTCACCACGCTATACATCAATTACTCGGTGCTTCTAAACTCTGAGAACAATGCGGACCGCGCGCTATCACTGCTGGACGATCTTTCAAAGGTCCTTACTACAGCCACTGACTCTGAAGCCGTCTACCGTGCGCTAGTCGCGACCGGCACACTGCTCTGTCTTGGCTCTGATTTTTGTGAGGCAGGTCGTGATATTTTGCAGATAGGTGATGCTGTCACCCGTGCGGAGCAGAAAGTCAAGGAGCCTCGTATCCGAAATGTGGTGGCTGAAATCCGTCAGCGGCTGCAGGGATAAAAGCAGCTAGTTGCTCCCGCGTTCGGTATGCAGTCAGATATGTATTATACAGATGAAGGACTCCGGATTGCATTGCATTGCATGAAGCCAGGTACCTATTTCTTTCTTGCTCGGCTATAGATGAAGAGGTGCGTTGGAATGATGCAACAGAACATGTGCTTGGCACTTGGAGTGGGGCCACCAACGGCGATACACATTTACATATGTACGCATACGCACTAGGTATGGGTATAGTCTTATCCGGGGTTGATCATGCAGCTCGATACAATTTTGTAAAAATCCACACATTTTACCCTGTCATGGCGTGCTTTGTTGCAGCTTCTCCACCAAGGCGGTATGTCTCCAAGGTTTCTATACTACCCAACATGTTGTATCGAGGCTACGTCAGCGCAGAGTGGTGACGACAACAGACGACGAAGCAAAGGAACACCTAGACAAGCAAAACGCCCGCGTATCCAGATTCCGAACAATACACGTTGCCCTAGCGCCTACATACATACCACATGTAACATATGTATGTACATACGTCTACCCCTGCTCCCTAATATGAAGATCCCCTTCACATCTGCAACCAAAACCAGGAAATGCACCGCTGCAGTTGCAACCACCTACATACCTCGCCGCATATACTTTTTTGTTTTATTAATTTATTTTCTTCTTCCTGCCGGCTTCTACATGCTTGTCAAGAGAATCCGGTGTCGCACTGCAGGTTCCTTTGCCGCTAACACATGTACCTAGTGTACTGTGGAGCGAGTGAATAAGTTTCTCTCGTCCAAACACTAAAAGCAAAAAAGGGGAAAAGCGTACATGGTCGGGTGATCAGCATGTAAGTCATCGCGATAGAAAAGAAAAATCAAATACAGAACGGCCAGCCACTCAACGCTCTCCGCTCTCCTTGCTTCTTGCCCCTTTTCTTTTTTGTCTCTCTTTCATCAGAGAGGGACAAGGATCAGGGGGTCAGGACGTGGCAGATGGTAGACATGGGGAAACGTTCATCATACATTAAGCGATATCTTTAGCGTAATGTACGGCTCGCATGCTGCATGCAAGTTTTTGATACTGGACAACAATGAACAGGACCAGCATATGTGCCTCAGAACGTTTATTTTGTTTACTCTACACATATTCATTGTGCTACGGTCTCCCGGGTAGTTATCGTGCACGTCTGCTCATGAAACTGAAAAAAAGAGGTCATGTCAGAAGTGTCAGATTAACTTTCCCTCCTCCAATTTCGTGAAATGTCGTCTGTAAATTCGACCAAATCGTTCGTTCACTAGTTTAATTTGACTTGTGGGCGAACCCAAATGACAGGCAAACAAGGAATCGAAATGCCAGGCACTCCATGTCGTGGGGTTGGCGCTGCTCTGGCTGACTGAAACGGAAAATGGGTTCGTGCGGGGTGATGGATGAGTGACGGGCAAAGTTGGCCTGTGTAAGACACAGGCACGCAGAGAGAAAGTCAAGATGTGCAATTTAGATTTCCACTCGTGCATATGTACACTACATGGAATCGGCACATGTGTCCCGAGTGGCATATCGAGCGAGGGGCGACGGTGTCGCAAAGGACTCCTTTGAGCGATTCATTTTGCCGCCGTGGGCGCCCGCCGCCGACGACAACGACGACAACATGGACATCAACAACCTCTAGGAAACAAAAAAAACAGGCTTTGATGACGAGTGACGGGTGCGGCCGCGCACGCACATGAACGCGTGTCCCTGCACTTTGTGTCTCTCTCCAACAAGCGCCCGCTCATCATCCCACTCTTGCGTCGTCTCCCTAAATGAACGGGCCGTATTGCGGCGGGGTTGAAGCTTGTCGTCCATCGGCGTCGGTGTTTCGGCGTGGCTAAGCGCCGACATGCCATCTGTCAACGGCGGAAAGGATCATGCCAAGAGAGTGTTGCGTAGGCGGAGGCAATCGAATCAGACGACTGGCGGTGAGTCAGGGGGGAAGAGTGTTTTCCAGGATGTCAAAGTGCTCGCAGGAACAATGCTGGCGCGTGCGAGCGGTGAGAATGGTCGGAGAGATAGATGCTGGAGAAGGATGATGCTAGTTCCGATTGGGTCTAGCGCGCTATCTCCATGTCGGGCCGGGATGTTGGTGATGCTTGTCTGCAACCACAGGCATATACGCCTGCCGAGTCGACGACATCTTTGAGATTTTACGAAAGCGATATTTCCTTTGAAGTTTGGGCGATATATACCTCAAGTATGGAGCAAGATATCTGGAAACTGACCTACTTACGCCGTCGATATTGTTGACGTCAAGACATTGATCCGAGGAAGGGTCATGAAGGCATCATGGTTACGATGTACTTTACGTCGAGGCAGTTTAGCATAGAATACAAGACCAAAGAAATCAGGTCATTTGAAAAAAAATTTCCCTCAACCTTTCTGACCACAGCAACGACATCTTCTCCAATGAACCTGCACTGAACCCAAACCAAATCACTGAACTTGCCAAAAACGGACCAGAAAGCCTTAACTATCTGAAATTCCAAAAAAAAACAACCGCTTGATTCTAGAATCACTCAAAAGCATATAAAAATGTCCGGCAAAAACGAACAAGGCAGCATCGACGTCAAGCAGAAAAACGGTCAGCATCCCCACACACTCTCCCCACCTTTCCACTTCCCCCAATCTAACATTTCACTCAGTCTTCAATGCCCCTCTGCACAAACACTCGTCTCCACGCTCCGTCCCCTCATCCTTACCCAGTCCACTCTCCGCCGGCACCTGCAGCGCCAGCACGCCCATCGCCGCCATCTTGACGACATCGTTCCTCGACTTCAGCAACTCGCTCGGCACCGACCTACGCAAAGCAGGTCTCGAACCGGGCCACCGCGTCTGCGTCGAGGCCTCCATGTGGCAAAAAGCCGTCGACAAGGGAATCGGCGATGTGCCCCGCGTCAAACTCGAGGCGACGCATACTCAGGCGCTCAAGAGTGTCGGCATCGGTGTGTTGAAAAGGTGGGCGATGGAGCCCGAGCTGGAGGGAAAGAGGGATAGGGTTGTGAAGCCCGGGGAGGGCGGCGAGAGGTGGGCGAGGGAGAGTGCGGATATCGGGGCTAAGGATCCGCGGTCGTAGGTGGACGTAGGTGTATGATACAGTTTTTGGTGATGTGTCGTAGACTGGGGTTTGAGAGGTGGATTAAGTGGTGTTTTGTTTGGGAGAAGAAGATTAGGTGCTGATGGAGAGGATTAGTTTTCGTTAACTACCTGTTGTTAGTACTTGTTGTACGATTAATTGTTTAAAACACCGAGGAATGTAAAGTATATGTGTAAATGTAGTCCAATTGGATCCGTAAATAATGTATAACACTACAAACAAACAAAAAGTAAAGAACTGTGGTTTATAGAGAACAGGATTCAATATACTCACCGTCCAAGAATCTATTTACCACCAAGACATTCTATCACGTCAAGAGAGCCGAGGTACTCACGACCCAAGATGAGCTGGCAAAATCAAATTGCTCAGTCAATTCACACAACCAGAGGAAAAGTGATGCGGTGAAATCCTTCTTAGAAATCATTCAATTCAATGCAGTCAACCAAGGCCTTGTGCCATTGAACCAATATCTCATGCATTACAAAAAACATCTAGTTATATCATATCTTTTTTATTTCATGCACATCTTTCTTCAAGCCCTCTAATGCGCGAAATCCAAACACATATATGCAAATCGCTCAAGCGCCATTAGAATGCAAAAAAACATATTTAATGCTCAGCTTTTTTTTCCGAGCAAAACACTCACACGCATGCGCGTTCTTAGACTTGAATCTCGTTCCTCTCAGCGGGCTCCAAGATACCGCCGTGGGTACCGCTCTGCTCAGCCTTGCTGAAGGAACGGCCACCGGGGCCCATGTGGAGACGATCGGTGTCGACCAGGCCGTCTTTCTGGAGGGTGGATGGGTCCCACTTGCTGCTCGTGATGGGGTTCACGTGCAGGATGTACATGGTGTCAATCTCCTCGAGGGAACGGCCCTTGGTCTCGATCATGAAGAAGTAGACGATGAAGAAGAGGAGGACAAGGGAGACGGCAAAGACGAGACCGTAGAAGTAGTCGATGCGGTCGGTGATCAGAGTGGAGCAGAAAGAAATGATGAAGTTGAAAAGCCAGTTGGAAGCAGTCTACGAGGTCTGTTAGTATGGCTGTAGAGTGATCAAAGTTTTCAATTTGAACTTACGGCAAGACCCATGCAAGTAGCACGGTAGCGGGCGGGGTACAGTTCTCCGACAATAGCCCAAACAAGGGGACCCCAAGTGGTGGCGAATGCAGCAATGAACAGGCAGGTGAAGACAATCATAATGTTTCCGGCCTGGGGTGTGCTGAGTGGGTTCTGGTGATCGAGCTGGTAGTGACCAATGAAGGAGTAGATGAAGAGGCAAATAGCCATCCAAGCAGCACCAGCCATCATAGCCTTGCGGCGGCCAACGTTCTCGACAATCCAGAGACCAGCGATGGTAGCAACGACGTTGACGGTTCCGAGAATAATGGAAGTGACGTAGGAGTTGCTAAGACCGGTGGCGGCGAAAATGGTTGTGCCGTAGTAGAAGAAGTAGTTGGCACCGGTAAGTTGCTGACCAGCCTGAAGAACCATTCCGAGCAGAGTACGGTACAGCATACGAGGACCAGTGAAGATCTCGTACCATGGGTGGTCACCACCGGCGGCTTCAGCCTCAAGCTTCTCCTGAATCTCAGCAATCTCAGCATCAATGAAGGCGCTGTGAGGGTCGACACCGTTCAGGCGAGCCATGTTTGCGCGAGCATCCTCAACGTTACCCTTGCGGTATGCGTAACGGGGCGACTCAGGGAGGAGCAAGATAGTGGTACCGAGAAGGATAGCCCAGAGAGCAGACAGGCCGTTGGGGATACGCCACTGGGCGCTGTTGGTGTAGCTCTTCTCCGTGCCGTAGTTGACCATGTATGCAGTCCAGATACCGAGCGTGATGAACAACTGGTAGGAAGAAACGGTGGCACCACGAATGCGCTTGGGGATAGACTCAGACTGGTACATGGGTACGACAGTCGAAAGAGCTCCAATACCAAGACCAGCAGTGAAACGACCCATTGCAAACTGAACCCAGACGTTCTTGCTCGTGATTTCAATAATCACACCAATGATGTAGAAGAACGCAGAGCCGGAGATGGTGAGACGACGACCGAAGGTGTCAGCAAGAGGAGCTGAACCCAAGCATCCGAAAAGGGTACCGACGCTGTGTTATGGTTAGAGACAGCCCCTTAATTATTTCAATGAAAACATACGCAAGAAGACCAACGATAGCACCTGAGCGAACGGGTGAGAATGCGCCATTGTCACCGAAGCGGTCCTTGAAATCAGCCATCTCGAGGAAACCGGAAATCTGTCCGGACTCGTAACCGAACATGAAACCACCAATACTGGCAACGGCACCTAGGATGATTGAGATGGCGGGTACTCGACCCTTTGGCTCGATATCTGCAGTGGGCATGGCGTCAGAATTTCCTCTGGCTGGCGTACCAGCAGGAGTAACGCTCTCGGGAGTACCCTTCTCAGGGACTCCCTCAGCGCTAGCCTTCTTGTTGAAGAATCGCGAGAAGGCTGGCATGTTGGAAGTGGGATATTAAAGATATATTCAAAAGTAGGTTGATTAAGTAGTAGCTGGTCCGCAGCTAAGGGGGGTGGGCTTCTCGAGGAGACTGAGCTGGAGAGAAGCTGGAGAAGAGGAGACCAGTGTGGATTCAGAGGGGGAAGGAGGCTGAACCGTATAAATAGCGAAAGCACGCGGAGACGGGGTTCAAAGAGCCTATTGACAGTGGAGCCCCAGTGTCAGGTTCATCCGCGTGTCCACAAGAACCAACTTTTTCCAGAACGCCCTAGGCATGGAGGCGAGAGGGGACATACTCGCACGAGCCCGGAGAAGACGGGGGCAGGTGATGACACCGCATTCCCAGTCTGGAGCTGTCCATGGGGCAGCCTCTCACGAGAGAGCCTCGAGCGGAGGTCTGCCGGTCGTAAAATTTCTCAGTCGCTCAACATCGGACAGCAGTTGGACGCCAGCATGCACGGACGTTGATAGCGTAGTGATCGGCCCACTGACGGTGTTGCACCTGAACACTACATTTTTCGTTTCGCAGTTAGCGCTCGGATGGCCATGCAAGGCACGAACTGTGCTGACCAATTCGAGTGACGAAAGATTCTGGCAGTGTACGTATAGTCTTCCACTCTTGGTGATGGAAAGGACTATGATGAGCGAAGAAACCGGCGAGCCGTTGCAACTCCCTAGTAGTCTATCGGTCGTGGTCTCCCGTTACACCAATGAGATAGTGTGTGAGCGATTGATTCTGCAGTCCGTACTGGGGTTTGGACGTATCCGTTGTTCTGGTGAGGCGACCAAGTGGCTCCGATGACATAACATGCTGCAGGCGAATGACGTGCACGGACCCGACGGCACGGATAGCTACCGCAGAGCCTCAAATCATTCGTTGAACGTCGGAATCGGAAGACCGGCACTGCACCAGAAAGTGGTTCGAGCTATGGATATCGGGTTTGGTGCGACTAATGCAGTCAACATGCTGCATCCGGTGCAGTGGTGGATCAGTTCGCCACAATTTCTCCAAATGGCCTCCTTCGACTGGGCACCCTGTGGATCGTTTGCTGTATGTTTTCAGCGTACAGCAGCTTCAGTGGAGTATCGCATCGATTGATCCCAGAACCGTGGAATATGGATTTCTTGCAAGAAATGGCATCTCAATCGCAACAATGCCATTGCGAGTGTTTTGCAGCGCTGCTCCGATGCGCGCCGGTCTTGGCCGACGTATGGTGAAAACCTCATCTCCGACTCCGAGGTTGCAGCGCTAGCGGCCCGCATCGCTTCATTCAGAAGAAAAACCTCAAGCAAGGTTCCTGAAGATTTCGCAAAAAGAGGGTCATAGTGGATCCTGGTGACCGCATGGCGGGGCGAATATCGTGACAACTGCCGGTATCCAAGTCATGGTCCCTGGAATAAAATTTGAGTCCGGCAAATGTTCGGGGTGGCCGAGGGGGAAACCTGGAGATAGGCACGGCAGTGTGGGATGATTTGTTTTTTTTTGCGCAAAGGTGGAGTGTCCGGGTACGCTGTCTCCAGATATCACTATGATGGTCAGCCCAGTTCTCGCGTGCGCAACCGCGGAGACAAATAGCGGGGGATTGGGTGAGAGTCGTCAAGACGTGGGCAGCTTTTGGAACGTACCATGGCGTGATAGAGTGCTTCCATCCTTATTAGTAACCAGTATGCTGTATGTGATAGTGCCACATGGTATCTCTGCTCTACTTGACCAACAATGTGAGCTAGAATTTCCAGAGTGCCAAACGGTTGTGATCCCCACGGGGAGCAGGGCCTCTTATATGATTTCGTTCGGAGTTCATTCTCCCGTGTGTGGAGATTTGCAACAATAGGGAGGCGCTGATCAACCAATGAATGCTATGATCCCGTGATGGTACAGCCGACAGCCGTTTCTTTTGCCTAATGAACCGCTTCTTTTCAAGTCATTTGGCCTATGCCTGTGTCGCCCATGACCAAGACCTCCCGCTTGTCGGGCGGCATCCTGTTTTAGGTAAGGCTTAAATCAACCCCAGTGAGGGTCGTTGCGCTATGATTGTTGCGAGGAAAGCTGCGAAGGTGATGTAACCCCAAGGAAAACGAAGTGATAGGTATGAACTCTAGCATAACCTTCTGAGCAAATCAGATTGACCATTTTCCCAGAGTTTGAACAGGAGGAATCATCATATCTTTGAGCTGCTTGACGTGGAGCGTGATGGGGTGTGGAGATGTACACCTGGGGTAATGCGGATTAGTGGATGCCAAGCGACGCTAATTACGAGATGACTGCCAGCCATGGACGTCTCGATGGGGCTTTTGTCCTTGCGACATTGCATCTGTGCGCAAATTGAATCAGGAACACGGCGCTCGCTGAAGACTGTACCGAGTTTGGTTTTGAATATTCATAATCACTCTGTGGCTTGGCGATGAAACATGTTTGGAAGAGCACTTTACCGACAAGCCGTGTCGTATTAGTTCGAGAATGTGTTGTTTAAAGCCTTAGAATGCATCTATGTACTGAGACCAAAGTCGCATGAGCCCCATACTCCATCACTCGTTCCACCTAACCAGCGCTCATCGCTTGTCACATGGCGAGTCTTGAGTCTTGCTCCCAGGACCCACTGTTCGAATACTTCCACCATACCAGTTTCGTAGTTTACCGTCTGGCCACTTTAACTAGAACAATATCCGGATGCTATCCGAAACCATTTGCTTTCTGTGTTCATGTCGTCAAGTTGCTTGGATCAACAACTTCAGCGTCAGTCGTGATTCCAACTTCCTTTTTGAAGCGCGACAGCCAAGCCGGAAAGTCGGCAGGAGTCTGATTCCATGGATCATCTCCATCATACATGATCCAACGCGCTTGATGCTGTATCTCCTCATCAGAAGGTACATGGCAATTTGGGTTCTTGGGCGATAGGGTGGATGCTACCCAGCGTCTCATGTCGAGGTCGAAGATGCGGTAAAAGTTTGTGTCATCTGGAAGTAGCGTTCGCAGGGGACCATTGGTGTTGGGCTGAGTAGTAGGTGAAGATATGACAGAAGTACTTTCTGGGAAAGCCGGCAGTGAACGAAACAAGCCTTCCGTCTGCTGAGAGGGATTCGTCCTGTCTAATGCTGAACCTCCAGCATTCACATGAGGTGACTGTGTCCACGATGAGCTGGACCACATGTCAGTTGTACATGTAGAAGGCATGCCACTAGTCTCTGTAGCTTCAAATATCGATACTCTCTGCTTGAATTTCGATAACCAGTTCGCTGCCGAGTAAATACCCTTTACGACCCAGTTGGCAAATACGTCTGAGGGTGTATCCGATTCTTGCTCCATTTGCCTCACAATTTGGCATGCCTCATTGAGCAATTGTGCATCATTAGGCACAGATCCCGCTTGCATTTGCTCCGTAACGAAGCCGAGAAGTCGCGATTCCATGGGGCAATGCTCAAACAAATGTCCTTTTGCGTTGATCTTTAATGGAAATGTCGGCTCTCAAGGGCTGATCGCATTGGTTGAAATCTAGCGCGTTCAGTCAATAGAGGAGATGACATGACAAGGTCACACAACCAAGACGCTTGATGCTGTTTCTGTGTCCCTGGCAAGGACATGTTGGAAACAGCCTCAGCAGCAAAGATGATACGACAGGCCTCAAGCTGTATAGCATCATTGTCAGGTAAGTGTCCGTTTTCATCCAAGTAACGTTGAATAAAAAATTCTGTCTCGATTTTGAGGAGCTCGTACGCGTTCGGTGGAGTACCCCATGATGGATCGCTGCCTTTCATAGGTATCATGGTACCTCTCTCCCACTCAATAAGGTCTGCGGTTTGGTGAGCTAATGTGGATTCCTGAACGATATTCATGTAGGGGCCGTACCTGGCGGCATCGCCGTCTCCAACAAAAGCTCAATGAAACTGTCAAATCCCCAATCTCCGCGCCAACTTGCCATTGTTGTACCGGATTTGAAGTGATCCGCGAGATGATCAGTCCTCTCCAACCAGGTCTTCATTACTATGCCGCAGAATCCGCACCTCGATCGGACATCAGGTGTAGGCAGCATCCAGGAAGACATTGACCCGTCCAGAAATTCAACTCCGTGAACCAATCGAAGATGCTGCACAAGGTGATCCTTTCGGTGAAATGTTCTTTCACGAAGATTACGCTCTTGGCATGCCGAGTAATGGTGCGCCTCAACATGAGTATCATCGGGTGCAGTCTTTCCGCAGAAGACACAACATAGTTCGTCGGCATTATCTTTAGTAAAGCGAGGGCCATGTAGTCCACAGATCCACCTTTCGAGTGGCAGATGAAGCGACTTCTCGTGGCGCTGCCAATCATACTTTGTTCTAAACACCTCTGTACAGAATGTGCATTGGTAGGGCATAAGGAATGAAGTGGTGACTGGTTCTTTCTCCAGTCGACGCCTCCTACTAGCTCGTTTCTTGCGTGGCGGGCGGCGCATCTTTAACGAAGCTTGAGATCCGGAAGAGCAGTGACCCGAGAATTCACTTGACTGCGATGTTCTAGTACTACTCGCTGACGACCTCGCGTAGGGTGAATGCCACGATTGGACATGGTCAATTTCGCCAACACCGCCTCCCCCTGAGATGGGTTAGTAACAGGTAAGTGGGGTTGAAGTCACCATGGCTATGAACTCACGTGATGTCGAGGCCATGGCTCGGGCAATGTCACTTGCAGCAGCAGGCTCATGCTCAGGAGGAGACTCTACCCATCTTTGCATCGGATCCTTGTAATTCGAAGAACTCTTGACTGCAGGAGTACCAGGCCTTTGGATTATGTCTATGGGGGACGTGGGTTTCTCGCGGGCTTTAGGTGACCCTGCGCGAACGCTTTGAACCTTCCCCCTGCGTCGTGCATTCGCAAACCAATTTGTGAGCTGTGCTTTGTTTAGTCCAGTTCTACTTTGTAGAACAGTCATCTCATTTTCAGTGGGATACGGGTGATGGTGATGAGCCGCAAGCCAATCTTTCAAAGTACGGATGACTTCTCTTGAAAAACGACTTCCCAGCTTGGGTCTTAAGATGAAAGGACTGGGTGGGAAGGGCGACGAGGAGGCAGTAGAGTTGTTCGATAAGTCCTGAAAGGTCTGTTCCCCTATATAGTGGCTGTTGAAATAAGAAGGAGCAGTGTTCGCTGCTATCAGCGCTTCGGACAAGCCAGCGTAGATGCCATTGTTGAATCCGTGGTCCAGATCGGCGTGGGTGTCTTGGAGGGAAAAGAACAGGTCTAGATCGCCCGAAGAATCTCTAGATACCTTGTCCATGGTGGCAGTACCTCGAGTACAATGACGCTTGTCGATCGGAGAAAACATTGCGGGGTGGTCCATTAGTATGTGTTCAAGGGCACGCTAGAGTAAGTTCTGAGCTAACCGGAAGCGGATAGCGTACATGTCAATTGCGCCTTGCGGAAAAGCTAGCCGGATAGTTGGCCGATGGTGTTTGGTAAATACGGGCAAGGGAGAAGAATGCGTGAACGAGATTGTAGGATTGAATAGCATGGAATACATTTTCCTATCTGTTGGTAAGAAGCAGTGTGTCGAAATTTCTTTTAATATCTTGCACCCATAATGCAAAGTAGGCAAGTCGATGATTTGCCATTCTAAAAGATGTTTACATGCAAGTTGGCGGTGTGGGGTAATGAATATGCAATAAGCTTGGGTTGTGGGCGACATCGGACTACCGAAAGGGTGGAGATGTTGCCGAATTTAGATATCACAAGATGCTTCGCGCTACTATTTTCAATCACTGGTCTTGATTAGAACCTTGTCGAGGTACAACACTATCTTATTTGCTCACATACTGCATACTACTAGATAGTTCTGAGCAAACATGAACTAACCTTACTGCCCCCATGATTTCTGAACCGGAGCTGCATATTTCTGCATGTGACGCGTGATACATGATATCTTCTTCGTGAACCATAAAGCTTTTGTGCCCTATACCCGGGCACTGCTGCCTGAACGCCTGGTGCTAGGAACACAACAAATTATGGTACAAGACCATAAAGAGACTAAAAAACAACTGACTGTGGAGCAAAAGAACACGACGAGCAAAAGGCTTGAAAGGGAAAAGGCGGGGTATCGGATATGTATCGGTGTGCTGCCTGACAGCTGTGGCTGCTTATATTGCTGTCAGAAATAGGGTTGGTGGATGGGTGAGAGGAACTGGACGCCATGCCAAGCCAGCTTCTAGTACCGGTTTATCTAAGTAGTATGTTAATACAGCACGCAGTGTGTGAACATGGACCTTGGGCGACTTACCGGTATCTCCGGCTTCCTCGTCTCTCGCGGTAGTCTTCGTGTTCTTCAATGACCTCGACCACATTGTCGCCGGGTACGCGGTGTCGTTCTTCGACAATGACGCTCCTCGGCCTGGCTGGCTGCCGCCTCTCTTCGACAATGATGTGCGACCGGGCGCCTGATGTCCTTGGGCTCCTGCTGATTTCCCGTACTTCGGAGCGGCGGCGTGACGACCGGCCTCCATGGGAATTGCGGCGCGGCCTGCGTACTACAATCTCCTCTTCACCTGCCATGGCAGTCCTGGTTCCGCTCCCCCGCGAGGAATTGACGAGCGACTGGAGCAGCCAACATATTAGGAGAAAGCCGGCGACACTGCCCAGAACAATGCCAACAACTGTGCCAGGCTCTGGCCCTGACAGATCGTAGTAGGTGGGTATTATGCCTTGTTGGGTGTAGATGACGTTCTGCCGCTTGGCCATGGACGCCGCCTTGGGCGCATCGAAGGCGATTGCAGGCGCGTCGACGAGAGGCTGTCGCGGCGTGAGGACTGCATCGCGGACCATCTTGCTGTCTAATTGCGCCGCAAGGGCATTCAACGGTTGGCGGAAGGCCGGCATAGTAGGAACTGACGGTATGCGACGCTGCAGTGGAGAGATGTTGTTGCGCTTGGGATGTGTTCGGCGTTGGTCGTCCGGGGTTGTGTGGACCGGTGAAGCCGGCGACGGTTGTGGTGTTGGGGACGTGGGTCAGCCTGTGACTGGGCTGCACGCAATTGTAAAAGAGCGACAGGAGGGGAAATGCAGGTTTGCAAATGTCGACAACCGGTCCAAGGAGGGTGCAAAAAGGAAAACAGGGTCAACAATATGCGGGATTTGACACGGTGCTGCGCTGGTCGACTACGATGCAATGATGCAATTCCGCGGTCTCCTGGTGGTGGCTGGGCCCAATAATCGGGAGGCTGTTGTACGGCCACCTACACACTATCAACAACAATACACCAATAATACCGAGGTCAACCCAACGTCGCACGCCTGTGACAGTCCAGGTATTTCTTTTTTTCTTCTCCCACGTGTGAGCATCTCCCCGTCATTTCTCGACCATTCATCAGCTCGTCGAAGCCGGCTCATGGGCAACAGAAAGCATCAACAAAAGCTCCGCGGGGTCGCAGGCGCCCAAAGCACCGGCTCATTTCCAATCTCATCCCCAGGACCTTGCACCATCAGACTCGCTAAAGGCAGTCCTGTCGACCTATCCTCGTTTCTGTTGTCGCCCATTTCTCCGTCATTTGCGGAACGCGTGTCTTGCATGCTGGCTTGCTACTGGTGGCCGGCCAGTTCCGTCGGCGTTGCCTACCGAAGCCACTGAAGTCTTGTCGCGGCCTCACGTGATGGACTGTTTATCCTGCCTGTAACTACACAAACAATGCTTGCTCCGACCACAGGCCCACTAGGTATAGGCGATACTTCCTGTATGCGGCTTTGGGCCGTCTCTGTGTATTCTCCGAACTCGATTGCATCTCCTCACTCCAAGTCATCTCCCATGCTTCTGAGATTATGAACTCGACGCCTCTGATGCCACAGTTCGCGAAACCGCTCTAAAACCATTCCTTTGGACTCGCTTGAGTAACCCAGTTCTGCTAACAGTCACCCAAAGCTGCGCTTCTGTGGCCTCAAGCAACATATGTGGAGGAAAAGGAGCCGGTTTGGGTATCCCAAGTCTTTACAGACCTACAGTACAAAGTTTATCGCCAGACTCACCCTTGAAAGCCTATTCTTTGTCGTTTCGGGAGGAATAACATAATTTCCAAAAGTGTTTGGGCCTAGTCGAACGGTCATCAAGCAGTCGTAGGAAATGTGTACGGGGACAGGTCAGTTCTCCGTTGCGGCCCCACCTTTCAGAAGGCACATCCCAACCAGCCCCATTGCTCTTTGCTGAGCTCAGCACACTATTCAGCGCGTTACAATGGCCTGCTTGAGCTCATTTCCATGAATGGTGTTCAGGTTATAGGTGGTCTCCATCTCGCTATTGGGTTGTGGGCGGATCAGAACTATGTGAACTCGCGACTTATTGTCCAGGCGACTGAGCTCGGCTCATGGGTTTACCGAAGAGGCACACGCACATAACTCCGTCGCGATGTCAGTCATCATGTTATGCATGAGCATGGCGGGCTTAACAAGCGACGAATACCGAAACAAGGCAATGTGTCCTCGTATTCCTTATGTGGCAACCAGTCCGTTCTTCGACAGACCGATCTGAGAATGTCTCCTCGTGATCACATATTTCTAACTGTAGGAATGTGTCGAGTATCACCGCTTCGGCTTGGCGTCTAAGGATCGAGATTGTTCGGAACCTCGAGTCAAACGTCGCAAAGTTACAGGCAGAACCTTCCAAGCATGATGATTGTGTTGTTTCTCGAGGGGCAAGGAGGGGGGTTCGTGAGGTGGACAAGACACATCGTGAACCCCACACCGCCAGCAGCTTAAAGGAGCCCAGGTATCCCCACTTCGCCTCTTCCCATTGGACCACCTGTATCGGAATGGGTCTGGTCTAGAGCCCCGCACTAGCCGCACTTAGCTTCGCGATCCTGGCCCTGGATCCCCAACTTCCTCATCCTTTTCCCTTTCTTATCCCTGCTAGAAAACGCCTTCGCCTGCTCAGACACGCCTCAATCACAGAGTGCAAAACATCAAACTTGGTACACCACGATGCCTGCTGCTGCCGATATCCTCAACGACCCTGATATCGCCCAGGCGTACGAGGATGTGCGCTCGGATAAATCGGAAACAACGTGGCTGATCTTGAAGGTATGTCGCAAGCTTTGTAACCCCGGCGTACTGCTGCATGGCTTGTATCACGCTTGTACGACGAGGTGGTGTGACGAAGAAGATGTGTGCTTCATATTTGCCCTTAGAATGCTCTAGCAGTCATGTCACGAGACTATTGAGCCAAAGCAGATTGCTATTCGTGGACGCCTTTTTCTTCTTCAAATCGCTAATATTGATTGACAGTATGCCTCTGCAACATCAGACAACCTGAAGCTAGCGGCTACTGGCACGGGAGATATTGCCGAAATGACAGAAAGCCTGGACGAGGACGATGCAGCGTATGCTTATGTGCGTATGAAGCTGGGAAACGACGAGTACAGCGAGCGTGTCAAGTTCGCCTTCGTCGTTTGGCAAGGTACGTATTTTTTTTGTTACACACCCTTTTTTGCTTGTCTTAATCTTAATACGAACTCTTTTTGGCTGCCATTTTAGCTCTGTGTTCATCTCCTTTTTGGGGGAAGAACGGGAACGTTAATATCATTTGGTGTTACAGGCCCCAAGACCAAAGTTATGCGAAAAGCCAAGATGAGCTTCCAGAGCGGACAGGTCAAGCAGGTTATCAGGACGTATGCTGTCGAGATACAAACTGGTGACAAGAAGGACTTGGATGCTGAGGCTGTGACGCTCAAGCTGAGAAAGGCAATGGGTGCAAACTGTAAGTCTCAAGTTTGCCTATCTCGTACCAAAGTAGAGATGAAGCGAGCTGACCATGCCACCTAGATGACCGACAAACAACAACCTACTAAAGCTGCCAATGCATATACCACTTCCACACTTGGAGTATATTCGCAGCTTAGAGTTGATGAAACGCACTATTTGCTACCAAAAAGCAAACTCCATATTTATCGTTACCCGTTATTTATGACGATATACCCTTACTTCAATACACATAACATACGCATCTCTCTATTCATTCACTCATCCGTTCGTTCTATTCGTCCAATCATTCAGAGCGACGGCTTTTTCATGTGCGGAAAAATATGTCCCAAACCACCTCCAGGATCAGAATTCGTCTCGCCAGGACTCGCTATTGGTGCCAACGTCTTCGATTCCGGATCGCTTGCTGGCTCGAGATGGGGTTTGACGCTCTTTTCCATTTCTTCCTCTTGTTTCCTCGCCAACTTGTTGTCTACGTGTTTTGCAAGCCACTCATGCTGAGCCTTGCCCAATTTCAAGGTATTGTCAACCTCCTTGGTGAGCTTCTCAATCTCATCCTCGAGGAGCTCGTCTCGGCTCTTCCTCACTTGTTCCTTTGGTGCGAGAGAGTCTTCGGCTGGTGCTGTTGTAGCCCAGATAGCCTCCAACTCGTCCAACCATCCACATGCTTCAGCTAGCTTTCTGACGCCGCTGTCGCAGTCTTCCAGTAGCAAGACGTCATCTGCCCTCGACCCCATATCACCGACTCTTTCTGAGTTTATCAACAATCGTGGCGTCTGGTTCTCGCAAAGCTGTGGCAGTGATGCAAACGGATGGACGGATAGCGAGGTGCCCATGACTATGCACAGATCGGCCTCAGCGGGCAAGTCGCGGTTGTCGAAGAAGGCCGAGGGCAGCTGTTCGCCGAAAAAGACGATATCGGGTTTGACCAGGCCATCGCAGGATTCGTCGACACAGCGCGGCACGGATTTGTTCTGGATTGCTTCGTGCATGCGTTCTTGGGGATATGGCTTCTTGCACTCGATGCACCGTTGCCTGGGATTCGTCAGTGTGTGTTGAAGGAGTTACCAATGTAGTGTCTCCTACGTCGCGAAACTGCCATGCGCCTCTATGATCATGTCACCCGGCACGCCCGCCTCACGCTCCAGGCAGTCAATGTTCTGCGTGAAGAGCTTCAGCAGCAGCCCCTTCTGATGCAACAGATTTATAAACGAATGAGTTATTGTCGGCCTGAACTTCCCAGGATACAACTCCTGCGCAAGCATATAGAATGGCACCGGATTGTTGCGAAAGAAGCTAATGTCGAACACGGCCTCGGGGTACGGTAGGTTCAGACGCGCGAGATTCGCATACAGTCCCGTTTCGGGCGATCGAAAGTCTGGTATACCCGCTGAGGTGCTTATACCTGCTCCTGTCTATTTCCACTGGTAAGCTGGTGTTGTTGACAATCTCGCACCCGTTTCCCGTTCCTTGCGTGGGATAGTAGGTACTTACCATGACGACAATCTTGCGCGCGCGCCCATCCTTGATGTATTCGGCGAGTGCCTCAAGCGTGCGCGCCTTGAGTGTCTGCGGCGCCGTATCCGAGTCAATGACTCTTGATTCGTCTTGTCCCATTTTGCCTCGTTTGCCGCGTCCTTTGCACTTGCCGCTGCCTTTGCGACCTTTCTCGCCGTTGCGCCACGGCCTGTCCTGCTGCGCCTGCTGGCGGTGGGCTTTGTGTTTTCGGCCTATGGTGAAGAGGGAGAGCGTGTGTGCAAAAAATGGGATCTCTTGGGTGCCTAATGGGGTGCGCAGTTGACGTGGCTGTGGCACCAAGTAGGCGTTGTACAGTACATGTGATTGTGTGGTTGCCTGTGTATCTGTGCTTGGGCGTTTTTTGCCCCGCCAAATTATTTCTCGGGGGTCCGAAAAGCGCCTGCGTCATGCCAAGACTACGTGGCATGGCCGGCGTCTTGTATGTTACCTTCGCCGACAGGACTCCTGAGAAATTTTAGGTTCCAGGGTGTTTTTTTTATTGAAAGACTTCTCGTTTGGATGGTAAGCTGTGCTATTGTTCTGGCGTCACGTGCTGCTAATAATGCACATCCTACCTTGCCCTTTCCTGGGAGATAAACTAGATCTGTTCTACTAGTTTATGAATCGTGATACAGATACCATTTATCTTATTACAATTTGTTAGATATGTCGGATTTTGGAGACTTTGCTTATCATGTCTGGGTGATTGAGTCAGGAAGTCAATGTACAAATCAATCCACTTGACGTCTTGTAGACCAAAAGCCCACCCGCCATGGGAACCGAAGATCTAGTTCGCATCACCGTGTTTGCCAATCGCAATCCTAAGCTCTCAGAGAAAGAGTCTCACAAGTATTGGGAAAACAAACACGGTCTTCTCATCACATTCGAGCGAACCACCAAAAGTTGGCCATGCCGTCGAATCCACGTTGAGCAGAGCTTTGTATCGCCATCTCGTATGATGTTCAAACGACCACCAAATCTGTTTTTGCCTCGCTAGACTTAGGTGCAGTCTATGGTTTTTCGTATGTTTTAGGATATGGATGAGACGACTGGACTGACTTGAACCTATTTTTTTTAATAACGTTGCGGTAATGCACCAAGCACGACGACTACATGTGTCAGGATCCGTGCTACTTAGACGCTAAGCAGAAATACGAAGATTGTCTTTCCAAAGTAATTAGTTTGAGAGCCACAGCGGGGTTTGAGGCGGTGGTTATCGAGAACGGGGAAGTGCTGGATGGAGTGTGATGTGTGAAGCGCTTCTTGGTAAGTTGAGATCGACACTGTCTTTCGAATTTTCTTACGAATAGAGAATGGCTTCATATTTTCTGGGACTAATTTGCTTTCTTCATATGTTTATGCTGGATATATGAATGTGCGTAGGTGCTATCTCAATCCATCTAGACTCGTCGTGTGTGACGAGACATTGATTTGCGGGTACCATCAGTGTATTTGTTTACATCACCACTTCAAATTGCTTGAACGCATCTGTTGATTACCAACTATAGTAGAGAGTATGTGCGCCTAAGAATAAGACAGTGTGTTATTTTTGAGAAGCACATATAACGCGACTCTGCTTTACTACCTAGTACACAATCACTACTTGAGGATGAAAAATAACTAAGTGCATAAGTTGGCTCTACTATCGTTCCTGAAAACCAACATTTGTGGCTTTTACTTGCCTAAACACTCGATATGTCCACATTTAGCGAGTCGGTAACACCTACCTGTCTGGATAAGGCGATCATGTATGTACCCCTCTTTGAACCAACGGCTTTGTTCAGGCGCCAGCTCGGCACTAGTTATCCGCCACCTTATAACATCAATCCATAGCCTGTGATCTATTTTCAGACACTGCATGCTTCAGAATATTTCTTTATAATCCATCTTGATAACCCAGGTATTGTAAACGAGTAGTAATGTCCAAAATGTCCTCGATCGACCAGCCACTAAACGGCAAAATCCTACTCATCACCGGCGGCGCATCGGGTACGCATGCTCTCTGGCATCATTACATGCGATTCTGACCACATCAAGGAATCGGCTTGAGCGTAGCGAAACAAGCTCATGAACTTGGAACACGAGTCGTTGTTGCAGACATCAAGAAAACCCCAGACTTTGATGCCTTTGCAGCCGGAAAAGAAAACATCGTCTATGTGCAGGCAGATGTAACTCGCTGGTCCGACTTCGACAAGATCTTTGAAACATGCGAGAAGAAATGGAACGACGTCCCAGATGGGTATGCCATCTGCGCTGGACTTTTTGACCCTCCATTTTCCAATTTCTGGCAAGACACAGAGAAGGATGAGGGTTATATTTCGGTCGATGTCAATGTCAATCACCCGATCAAGCTAACGAGGCTAGCGATTAGAAAGAGCTTGGAAAAAGGAAAGCGTGCGAGTGTTTGCATCATTGTGAGTGCAGAATGCATCCAGCTGTTCGCTACCACTTGGATGCAGCCCTAGTTGCCGCAAAACTAACAAACCACAGGCCTCTGTTGCAGGCATCGCTGGCAACATTGCAGCGCCACTGTACTCGGCAACAAAGCATGCCATCGTGGGGTTTGTAAAGTCTCTAAGAACCAGTGAACCCCTCACGGGAGTCAAAATCACAACAATGTGTCCCGTTGGCGTCCAGACTCCCATGCTGAATGCTGCTAAGATGAAGCAATTTTCGATTCTTCCAGACAACATGCTGAAGCCAGAGATATGCGCGGCGCACCTGCTTGATCTTCTGCAGAAGAAGGAATACCCATGTGGAAGTGTGCTTGAGATTACATTGAACGGTGTGAGACTCATTCCGGAATGGAGAGTAGAGCCACCCGAAGGCGATGGTACGGGCTTGAACGTAGATGAAAACTTTATAAACAACATGTTGGGGCCAATTAAGGCAGCGCTTGATCTGGAAAGAGCAAAAATGTAAAGATAGTGGTTTATGAGTCTGAGTAATAGCCAATTATGCAACATGAGTACAGGAGCCAGGAGAAATGTGTGATATGATGCTTGGGGGTGCTTCACAACGCGACAAAGCTATAATCTCCTCCCAGATCTTCCTCTCCTTTGTTGCCCGAGGAAATCCCAGTCTCCGAGAGGATCGCCTCTGTATAGTCCACACCGAAAACACCAAGAACTACAAGTCAAACAATCCATTGCTGACTATATAGCTAGACAGAAATATATGCAGCTGTAAAAGTACAAATCTAGTATAAAGACTAGTCGTAATCGTCGTCCCCTCCAGGACCTGAGCTATTCGGGTTGTACTGTTCGACCTGGATTATGGGTCTTTCAATGGCCCAGTTATGCAAATAAACCGGCGGAAACATACTCACCATCTTCCTACATCGATCGCATATCTCCCTAGGACTTTCCGGCTTCTCCGGGTCACACCCTTTGAGACACCCGTAGAGAGTCAAGCCCAGGATATCCTCTCTAAAGCGTTTGCTCTTGGCCTTGCCACCAACCGCCTTGAGATCTCTCGGACCCACATACAATGACAACTTCTCTTCCCACACACTCCAGAGCCTCTCGCACCGGTCACATGCCGGACCATACTTACCCCGTCCGCACGACACCAAGCACCTGGTCATCTCGATGTAGCTTTCCATTCCTGGATCTTGGTATGCGTCTGGAGGCAATGACTTCTGGTAAAATGACCAGTAGTCGTTGCACCGTTCGCATCTCGAGGCCCGATTTTCTATGCACTGCATTAGGCATCGCCAGAGTGGGAGCCACGCCCGGTCCTGTGGCGTAGTGGCGAGCCGGCGGCTCAGAGTGTCTGTCCGCTCAGCGTTGGGAGGTGGCAGCGTGGCGGAGGGGCTGTTGGACACGTCCTCGCATGGCCCGCACGGCTCGGCGCCATACATTGAGCATAATGCCTGGCAGATGAAGACGTTGGTCATTGGAGGGGGTGGGAGCAGTATTTTGCGTTTGGGGGCGATGAGTACAATGTCCTTGGTATTGGAGGGAACAGCAACATTATTACCATCATTGGCTGCTCTTGCCGTGTTTCTTGCATAATCTATATCATCCAACGGTTGGTCAGTTCTGTAGAGGGGTCCGATATCGAAAGGGTGGGTGCTGTGCGCTGGTGGTGGCCTATGAGTGTGGCGCCAACCAGTTGGAATTGGAATTGGACCGATTGTAAAAGTTGCGGCTGGTCGATCAAATACTGTGAATGCAGGAACTACCCGAGCCAAGCTGTGAGAGAGGAGAGGAGTTGGAGAGGCAACGGTGAAGAGAAAAGTAAGAAGGATAGCTATGGGATACATTTGCCTTGTTCAATCCCAACGCTCATTGAATGTGTGATTGAGTGAGAAACTGGGGACTTGAGGAGGTTTGGATGGTTATGGATCTTATGTATGAATCTATTCGATTGAAAAGAACATTCAAGAATAGGGGTACTGCATGATGTAGCGTAGTCAGCTCGAGAACGTGGGTTCCGCTAATTTGAACATCACGATTCGGCTGAGACTGGGTTTCAACTTACATCATGAAAGGATCGAGAGCCGTGGTCGACAACGCGTCTTTTTTAGCGAGGGAACTTTATGCTGACCTACTTAGCTTATATGATCTTAGGGGGTGATGAGGAATTCCAAGAAGCCATCCGGTTTTTTTATTCTTCGTCTCAGTCTATAGTCCTCCCCCTCTTCAGGCACGACCTAGTTCTGATGGACCTGAGCTTGATGTGGTGTCAGTGGTGTTGGGTGGGAGTGTCGACTGTCAGGCGTGAGCTTCTCGACCTTCAGCTACCGTCGGCTATCAAGCATTGTTACTGAATTCCAAACTGTGGAGCTGATGGGCATATGATGTGACTCGTCGACTCTCGGACACGATCTAGCCTTCACAATGGCGCAAATCGATACTGTCGCACGTGGCTGTATTTTGGATCGGCTCTTTATTTTCAGTGAGTGCCGGCTCACACCTCAAAAACATAAATATTCATTTGAAGCATACAAAGTGACTGATCACTCCTTTCCATCGCAGATGGGATGCGAAAAAAAACCCATATAATGGCTGCAAACTACACAACATCATCTCATGTTTTCAAATCAGCAAGCCAGATAATATTATAAACTCCCAAAGTTTAAATGAACAATGTGCTACTCCGTCATCTTTGAGCGATTTTGATTGCAGGTGTTTGTGTCAACACTTGGCAGTTTTTGCAATGGCTGATTGGTTGCCAGCATTAATATGTGTAACTCGGGCGATGATGCGAGTTACACATGTACCACAAGAGTGATGTATTTAGCCCAAAGTCTAGATGTTCGTAGGTGGGAGAAGGTATTCAATAGATG
This sequence comes from Curvularia verruculosa, assembly GCA_036172615.1. Classification (NCBI taxonomy): domain Eukaryota; kingdom Fungi; phylum Ascomycota; class Dothideomycetes; order Pleosporales; family Pleosporaceae; genus Curvularia; species Curvularia verruculosa. The sequence continues at coordinate 38,546 of JAWDHC010000062.1, read as the reverse complement.
AAATGGAGTTGTCGCAATACCTAGATTGCAATAAACACTGAGTTCTTCAACTGGCTGCTCAGTGCGCCTTCTTTCTGGCCATCTCGATCAAAGTCCCAAATGGTGTTAATGCACAGGGAAACAGTATTTTAATTAAGTCCACCCATTCCCTCTCATATGCTTCGAGCGGTATAAAAAACAGGGCTCGAAAGTGTGGATCGGGTGTCTCAAGGAATTGTATGACCAGGACAAGCTTGAGCAACGTCACCAACACTAAGCGAGAACGGGCCGAGAATAGTCTGGAATGATCCCTTTCTGGTTCTGCACCACCGAAAGAAGCGATAGAACGCTGTGGAAGGTAATACAAGGAAATTGATTGGCGATAGAAATAGATACTGTGGATCTCAGTGCATCCTTGTTGGTGATCAGTGCCCCATTGAGATTTCCCATCCAATCCCCCTTCATAGATGTACCTTCGCTGGCAGAACTGCTGTGCATGACATAATGATGATCAGCACGGGGCTGGAATAACTACTGTTCCAACGACTTCCTCCACCTCGTCCCACTCCATTTGTGCTTTTCTGAAATCCGTAGTCCGTTACAATGTCCTAAGGCTCGAATGCGATCTGGAACTAAGAAAGAACATGTGAGGGGTTTGAAGACCCTGACGAGGTACGTATATACGCAAAAGGACCCCAAGTCAGAGACACGTTTCCTAACATGGAAATTCAAAGACTGAGCAACGATGCGACAACGATGACAGTGGATTTCGAGCCCATGCTATAGCATGAGAACCTCAATGAGGCTGCTAAGTGGATGTCACAATACCCCCCACAGTTCTATCAAATTCTCTCTTCCAAAGCGGCATCATGGACCTGGGCCGTGGATGTTCAACGTCTGCATCGAATACTTCCATCACCACATCGTGGTTCTCTGCAATGTACAGCGCGCTCGACGATCTGTACTGGCGAATGACCGTCCTGTGTAGATTGACCAGCTTGTCTTGACGCCGCGTTACTATGTTTTTGAAAAGAGCTAGGAGAGACTCTTCAGATGGCTGAGGAAAGTTTGTATTGACATACAACTCCCGTATGCTCTCGGGAAGCATGTCGCCCATACAAGGAATATCGGCGTGACGCCACGCGACTGCGCCCTCGGGAATTCTTGCTTCTGCGCCCAATCGCTGTCCGCTTTCTAGTGGTGGTCCGCAAAAGCACTCGACGTCGACCTCCAGTCTCTCTAGTTTTGTGAAGCGCAGAAACGAAGACAGGCCATTTACGACTTCACCGGATAGTTCGTCAATCGTCATTGCGATGTCAACCAGAGTCCCGCTACAGTAATTTGCGAGCGTTTCCAGCATCTCACCGGCGTTCCAGTCGTATTGAACGCCGTGCCATTTGGTTTGGTGTGAGTACCTAAATACCCGCAATTCTGGCACGTTGACTAGGAAAGCTGCAAGGCCAGAAGCATTCATGCAACAGTTGGCAAACTCTACCCGAGTCAAAGGCGACTTAATATTTGGATTCAGCCAACGAAACGCAGAATCTCCCCAGCCCTCATCTAAAGCTGTACAGCTGACTGCATAGATATTTCTGATGCTTTTCAATGTCATGAAAGGCTCTAGACATTGCAGGCCAACTCTGAAGTCGTATCCTTCTTCCACAAATGGCAAAATGGTCTCCAGTTGCGCCAAAGGCTTTTGTCGATGACCGGGGGCGTTGGACATGGAAACCAGAGCTTGTACAAGGGGGACCAGAGATTCTGCACTTTCCCCTTCTCGAACTTCATGCCACCTGTCGGGCAGCTGGAGCACTTTAAGATTGGGTAACAGACTCAAAAGAGCAATGATGGCGTATAATTTGTCGACACTAGATCCGTCACTCACCCTGTCCTCTTCTAGAATCTGGTTCCACCACTCATCGTCATTGACATGGGCGTAATGTTCAGTTCGTCGCAGTAAGCTTTTAATGTCCTCCATGGCGTCGGCGTCCTCACGAAAGCTGTACTCAGCAGGTTCGTCCATAGACTCGTCTTCCGAATGGAAGTCCCATAGAAATAACTTCTCGATATACTCGGCGATGATAGGTTCACGTGAGATCGCGTGCAGAATAGCCAGTATATCACCGACGCGAGTTGTTGCAGTCAAGCTGCTCGCATTGCGCCAGGTTCTCTTGAACGCATTATGGCGTTGAATTTGAGATGCGGCTCGACTATACACGGTGCGGCATGAGAGCACAAAATTTTCTAGGCCACTAGGTGCTGTGCGATCGATGATCAGATCGAGGATCTCCGGCGGAAGGTCGAGGAGTCGCATGGCAGTGTCGTCGAGGCTGGGAAACGACTTGGGGCTTGACGCACAAAAGAAACAACAATATTCAGAGGGTGATAAAAGCTAATATGATGGCTCTGTTCTCAAGAGATGACGATAGAGAATTGAGACGTGCGGTAGGTGTAGATTGGATATCGCGGAGCCGGGGTGGAGCGCAGCTAGCTACGGCGGGGCGGCTCTCAAGCATCCGTGCACCGATTTCGATGAAGTACATATAACGTACTTCAACAGCATATGGCTAGAGAGAGCCAGGCCAGTTGGATGATGCCGGAGACACTGGCCGAAGTTTCTAGAAAGCCCATCTCGGCTCAATTGTCGTGATTCGTCCCGGCCAGTACTACCGAGGAGCAATGCTGAGGGTATGGTGTGGTGGGGTACTGTTCGCTCAACGCAAACTAGCCTCCTGTCCTCATCACCCTCTTGCAACTCGACAATGTTGCACCAGCTCCTCAAAGCCCTGTCTGCTTTGGCTTATGCAAATGGATCATCAAGACAGAGATACTGTAAATTGCCGCTTGAGTACCCGAATCACTGTGCCAGGTCTGTGAGACGGCGAAATCCGAGTCGACGTCATACTAGTAGTATTGATCAACTACAAAGGGCTAGCTTCACTGGGTATACTGTCAAATCTGTCAGAGAGCGGCTCCAGGTGGGGGGTGCTCTAGACACTCGGTGAATAAATAAACTACATGTGGTACGATGGCGATACGGGCCTAGACCATCGTGAGCAAGGATCCCCAGAGCCATCGCGTAGCTCCATCTTTCAACCTGATCAGATCATGTTGTATACTTAGGCGCGCCTTACTCTGACACCGGTTAGAGATGAGTGTTGTGCTGTCGATGAATGAGTTTCTAGCCGGATGATCAGGCATGATAGGCGCGGGAATATTTGCAGTATCCAGCTGCTTCACTTAAATAGTTCTAAGATGTTTCGTTTTCCTCAAGTGCTGTCAGCATCGATATCGACCTTCGTGTCTCGGGCGTTGATGTGATCAAGGTTTCAATCATACGCTCTCGCGTGATATCCTCAGCATCGATTACCCCCGATACGAGCTAATTCAATGCTCTAGTAGACTCTAATCTTTGTTTGCAACGCTACTTCGCCCACCTCAACAATATGCATAAGTAGCAGCGGAAGCCCATGTACAGCACCAATTAACATTTGCAAGCCTATCCCTTTTGGGGTTGCGGGCCGGCAAAATATGTAGTCTGAGCGTTACCCTTGGCCATGGCACATCTTGTTTCTCCGGAAAGGCTTCCATTCGATTTCCAGGCTCCTACAAATGAGGAACCCGTATCGAATATCCAAGAAGAATTTCCGTCGAATTTCCGTCCATTTTACATATGTCCTGGATGCCTTGGAAGGTGTTTGTCGAACCATGGTTTCTGATGCTATGCTCGGCCCTCCTGGCAAGTATATCACGTTGAGAAATGGCTGGGATAGATCTGTGCCACTACTGTTGTAGGAATTACGATATGAGCCATGTCGAACAAATGTCCGCACCCCATAACATGACCGGCGATTGTTTTGAAAAATGAGGTATCGCGCAATCCACACATGAAGCATCAGGAGCCCTGGCGTGCAGAGACTGTCCAGTGCGAAGCAGGAATTGTGCTTCGCATGTATAGTAGCGTCCTGGGGCATACACTGAAAAATGACAGGAGAACCATGCGAGACCACTTCATACAGCGTTTTGCTTCAAGATTGGAGATGGAATATCGGATGCACCTTGAAGCGGCGATGACCAGGTGGGGGGACAAGAAGGAGCTGAGGAGGAACACGCTAGACCACTAGCGCGCTCCACATTCGCCCAGTGCTGGAGTAAAGAAGTAGCAGCGCAATTCACAAACACCGCCATCTATCCCGGAATGAAGCTGATCTATCGTATCGCACACATCTCGCTAGTACTATCTCTCTCCACTTTACTAGTCTACAGCGTGTATTACGCCTTTGCCATACTCAATCAAGATCGGCACCCCCATTTACCACCTCCTCAGGAGGATACCGGTCCACGCAAGCCCTCGCCACAGGAGATAGTAAGTTGCTTGAACATGGCCGACTCGCGTATCATGAATTATCAGCTGATATGATAATGTTGCATAGGCTAAATCGATGAACACAATGTGGAACTATCTGGATGACTGGGATGAGGACCATTGCATAAACGTATGCGAGGCGTCTTGGATCGCTTGTCAATTGAGGAACTGCGCCCATCTACCCCAGGTTCGGAAGCAAGAATTGTGAAGCCATGGTACCACGACCAGGTAACCCAATTGCCGTTCAATGTAAAATGTAGCGTACAGCTTCATGAAAATACCAATTTGTTCGCATGGAACCTCCTGCTAACTAGATCCTGATAGACATTCCACCTAATATACATGGATTGCCTAGAGTTCACTACTATGACTCTCAAACTGCATAAATTCGATGCTACACACCGCGCCGGCTCTAGCCGTGTGGAAGTAGAAGTAGTGGCATAGCAGTTCTTTGACTCAAAGCCCTTTGACAGGACAGCTTCATCCATATTCAACCCCAGTTGACGCTCTCATCGACATCAGGATTCTCATCCAGCCACTCCCTCACGTCCCCTTTATCAACAACCAAGCCTGGGTGCTCCTTCAGCGCATCTACAAGCACATCTCTCATACCCCTGTCGTCATCTGGCGTAGCTGTAAAAGCCTCCTCCAACGCATCCGCTAGTCCCATATCTGTATTCTGCCAATAAACATGCAGCACATTTTTCACGCCCTTTTGCGCATATAATTTGAGATCAGACATGCCGAGGTAGTCTGCAACCGTGTAGATGCGCACATGCATCAGCAGATGAGCAGGAGCCAGAGACTTACCAGCACACGGGCATCTGCGCCGAAAGATCTGTGGGCTACTAGCCGGTCCCTCTAGAAGAGCGAAACGGCTATGACTGCAAAAATCGGCTTTTGGAACCAGGATACCGTCTGGGAGCGCGTACGCACCCGTGTACATGTAGTCTAGAATATGCTTCATGGACAGCACATCGACGTCTGGTACTTCGACTTCGCTCTTGTTGGCCTCCTGTACAACTTATTTAGACAAAAAGAACAAGGGAGACTCGGAGAAGCAGAAGGGGAAGCGCACACTGCCACTGAAGCGAAACATGCGCGCAAAATACGGTGACGAGGTCTCGAGCACCGATTTGTGCGTCATGAACCGTTCACCCTCGCATATGATGGTAAAATCCGCTGTCTCATCCCCGAGCACGAGTTTGCCTTGTTTGGTCTTTGGCTTGCTGGGTGTCGGCGGGACAGCTTCTGCGCCATCGACAGGAGACGCTCTCGCGTGTGGTGTTGTGGGCTCCGCTTTGTCATCTCGAGGCGTTGCCGAAAAGGGATCTATCATGGTTGGAAGCCGTGGTTGAGTTTAGTGTTGATCAAAGTCGGTGTTTGGCGCTAGCATGTGTGCGATTGGGCCAGGGGATGATTTTACGATAAGACTGCTCTGACGACGACCCGTTTGCGCAACAACAGGAATGCAGTGCGGTTAACGGAAACATAAGCCGTCGCGTCGCGATACCGCTGTTGTTGTCTTGTCCCAAGGCGCAAATGACAAACGTCCGTGCTCAGCAAGAAGTAAACGCCAGGGATCTGGCGCGCCTTAATTCCGCTCACCACTTGCCACATGTCAACGTCTGCCTCAGCAACTCTAGTAACGTCCAATCAGTACCACTTCTACTTCAGAATCACAATTTTCGTCGGGAAACGCGGTAAGCGATTGGTCAAGATGCCATCTTGAGTTGCGCTGTTGCCTAATCTCCTGCACTATCTAAGCGAGACAATGGGTATACCACGAAATCCCTGTCACTTTCTTTTCATACCGAACTTTTCTCTTCCGACCTCTTGCAATGTAGCATCATCCATTCATGTTTATCGTACCGAAAAAATAAACATGGCCAAGTGGAGGGATTTTTTAAGGTTTACCATGCTTCACAGACGAAACAGTAGATGCAATTTATTATTTGAAAAGGAAACAAAGAACTTGATTAAACTATTCTACTATCTCTATAACTGATCCGAGTGCCTTTTGAGCAGGCAGTGAAAAAAACAGGAAAAAAAACGTGTTTGTTAGCGAGTGGTAGAAGAATCCATCGTGAAGCTAAAAGACCACAGTGTTGCAACTTGGTCGAATAAACGTTCAGACGAAGTAGCTTCACTGTCTCATCGTGGGGACAAAGAACGGAGTTTAGCACTCAGATAGGTAGGCCCAGGGGACCGAGGAGAGCAGCACTGGTTGGACATGTGCTGAGGCTCACAGTGTTGAAGACAGTCCTGGGCGCATTTATAGTAGATGTAACGGTAGCTGTCGCCAGCGTAAAGACGGTCGAGGTAGCGGTACCAAAAATCGGGGTTTGGGTGCTATATCGTGTTAGAGAAAAGCTATTCATAGGATTGCGAATGGGGTACTCACGTGAAAGAGGCCGCAATCACAGTAGTCGTTGCTGTAGCGGTATTAGTGGTGCGAGTGAAAAAGGCGTCGGGGGCAACGGCCAGCCCAGCACGCTTTGCCAGATTCTTGTTAGGCGCGACATCACGCACGACACGCCTGCGTTTAAGACGAAGCTTTACGCATCCTGAAATCTTGCGACCGCCAGTCACCTCTTTGGTATGCTGGACAGCACCAACTGCACCCTTCATGTAACATGGGCCCTTGTTTCCAGGAACCGGCTCAATCCACGATACGTCGACGCATCCTGGAGTTGTATCGCACGCCTCGAGACATTTTTGGTAGTTTTCGACGTACTGGAAACCGTTGGGAACTGGGACATGAATTAGTGGTGCAGATAAAAAAAACTCGTGGCATCCTACTCACGATCGTTGCCGAAGCGGTCGGTACCACATTCCACGAGATAGGTTGCTCCGCAACTAGTTGTATATGTCTTGTTGTCATCTGCAGGGCATGTCACAGAAGTAAGCTGGGGGATTGCGGCCGGTGTACAGGCGCATTGATATGCCGTATTAGAGATTGTTGTTGTCACTGTCACCGTGGAGCCCGCAGGGCCTGAAGGGGCAGTTGTGGTAGTAGGCAAGATTCTGATGAGCTTGCCGCCGATAATGTGACTATCTGTCCTGAAGCCACCGGTGGTGCCACTCTTTAAGTAGCAAGGACCGCCCTTCACGTAGCTGACAGCGGCGCAATTTGGAGTGGATGCACAATCGGCCAAGCAGCCCTCATACGATGTTGGATATGTCGGCGCAAAGGAACCCGGCAGATCGTTGTCATACCAGTCGATGCCGCATGATACAAAGTATTGCCTTCCACTGACAGTGACTAGTGACAGATTGGATCCAGGACAAGATACACCACTGCCTGTGGGAACAACTGCCGAAGTGGCCTTGGAAGTCACGAGAGTACTAACAGTAGTTGGGATGACCACTGAAGATGGGACCGAAGACACGACTGGCGGAGAGACTGTAGGAACGACAGAAGACACTACTGGGGTAGTGATTGTAGGCACGGCCGAAGACATGACTGAAGATGAGAGTGTAGGTGGGCCTTGAGCATTTGTAAGCCTAGCTCCCCAGACATCAGTGTTAGAATAAGCTTTGCCAGCTCCCCATTTCAAGTAGCAAGGACCATTTGGCAGATAGCTGACTGCCTGGCACAGAGAATTTGCTACACAAGCCTGGATGCATTGTTCGAAGTTTCCAGGGTTGTTGGTTGCCATGCCAATGTCATAGTCGAAGCGGTCAATGAAACATTCAATCTTAAACACACCCTTGGACGTGGTAATCGTCGTTCCATCACTAGCCGGACAGTAGACACTGGAAATTGGTACTGATGGCGAGGCTGAGGGCAAGGTAACGGCGCTTGGAGTTGACATGGATGTAGGAAGAGACGAGATGGGAATCGAGATAGATGGTAGGTTCGTGATGAGAGATGTTAATGGGAGTGAGATAATCGAGGTTGGTACTGGAATAATCGAGGTCGGCAGTGAGACGGATGGTACCGAGATGAGAGATGTCGGCAGCGGGAGAATGGATGTTGGTACGGACAGCGACATTGAGATGAGAGAGGTTGTTACTGGAAGGATTGAAGTTGGTATGGGAAGTGACGGTATCGAAATAAGAGACGTCGGAACTGGGATGATCGAGGTTGGAATGGGAAGCGACGGCACCGAAACAAGAGAGGTTGGCAGCGAAAGAATTGAAGTCGGTATAGGGATGGAAGGTATCGAGATGAGAGAAGTTGGCAGTGGAATGATCGAAGTTGGAACGGGAAGGGAAGGTACTGAGATAAGGGACGTCGGCACTGGGATGAGGGAAGTCGGTACAGGGATGGAAGGTATTGAGATGAGGGAGGTCGGCAGCGGAACGATCGAGGTTGGGACAGGAAGTGAAGGTACCGAAATAAGAGAGGTAGGTAGTGGGAGAATAGATGTTGTTAGTGGAACGATTGAAGTCGGTATGGGAAGCAAAGGTAGAGAGTTCGGCACTGATATGATTGAAGTGGGTATCGGGACAATAGAGGTTGGTAGGGAAACTGGCAGTGACGGTAGCACTGAAGTAAGAGATGGAATAAGAGACGATGCCAATGGTAAGGATATGATGATGGATGGTATTTGAGAAGGGTTGATAGATGGAACGATGGAGGTAGCTATTCCCGGGATCGATGGTATAGCGGAGGTGAGAGCTGATGGAATGATAGAAGGTATTACAGAAGTAATAGGAAGAGGGAGAATTGAAGATGTGATGTCTGGAATGGAGACTGGAGGTATAAATGTAGGGAGTGATCCAACGATAGACGTAATACCTGTCGGGATTATGGATGGAATTATCGACGAGACCCCTGGTAAGATGGAAGAGAACCCTCCAACAGGATCTGAAAGGATAGACGTAACCCCTGAAAGAGGAACTGGAACAACCGATGTGACCCCTGGTAGCACGGACGAGACCCCTCCCAAAGGATCAGATAGAATAGAGGTAACAGCTGGCACAGGAACCGGTACAATGGACGAGACCCCTGGTAGTAAAGATGAGACAATTGGAACAGGGTCTATTAAGATGGATGAGACCACCGAAATGGGGATTGATAGAACAGAAGACAGTACTGGCAGGGGTCCGGAAAGAATAGACGTGACTCCTGGGACGGGGATTGGAACAATAGAAGAGACCCCTACAAGAGGATCTGAGAGTATAGAGGTGACGGCTGGCACCGAAATCGGGATAATCGATGAGACTCCTCCCAGTGGATCTGCCACTATTGACGTAACTGCTGGCAGCGAAACTGGGATGATCGAAGAGACCCCTCCTAATGGGTCTGCTAGTATTGATGTAACTGCTGGTACAGAAACTGGAACAATGGAAGAGATCCCTCCCAGAGGGTTTGAGAGTATAGAAGTAACTGCCGGCAGGGGGACTGGAACAATAGATGAGATACCTGCCAGTGGATCTGCTACTACTGATGTAACTGCGAGAGGAGCTGATAGAATTGACGTAACCCCGGGCAGAGGGACTGGGACAGCGGACGAAATTCCTGCCAATGGATCTGAGAGAAGTGATGTGACCGCTGGCAGAGGAACTGGAGCAATGGATGAGACGCCTCCTAGTGGGTTAGCTATAACTGAAGTTACCGCTAGTGGATTTGAGAGAATTGAAGTTACCGCTGGCAATGGAACTGGGGCGATAGACGAGAATCCTTCCAATGGATCTGAGAGAAGTGATGTGACCGCTGGGAGAGGGATTGGAGCGATGGATGAGGCGCCTCCCAGTGGGTCAGCTATAACTGAAGTCACTGCCAGTGGATTCGAGAGTATCGAAGTCACCGTTGGCAGAGGGACTGGTACAATAGATGAGACACCGGCTAGGGGATCTGCGATAGCTGACGTGACTGCCAGAGGAGCTGATAAGACAGATGTGACCGCTGGCAGAGGCACTGGAACGATGGATGAGACGCCTCCCAGTGGATCAGCTATGACTGAAGTTACTGCCAGTGGATTTGAGAGGATTGAAGTCACGGCTGGCAGAGAGACCGGAGCAATGGATGAAATGCCTCCAAGAGGGTTCGCTACGATAGATGAGACTGCCAATGGATCTGCTACTACTGAGGTAACCGCCAGCGGATTTGATAGAATAGATGTAACTCCTGGTACAGCCACTGGTACAACAGATGATATCCCTCCGAGAGGGTCCGCAATGATAGATGAGATTGCCAAGGGAGCTGAAAGAGCGGAGGTCACTGCGAGAGGAGCCGACAGAATAGATGTTACCCCTGGCAGAGGAACAGGGACTATGGATGAGACTCCTGCCAGAGGGTCGGCTACAATAGATGAAACTGCCAAAGGAGCTGACAGAACGGATGTTACTCCTAGCGGGGCGGACAAGATTGACGACAACCCCGGCACAGGAACTGGCACAACTGATGAGATATCTGCCAAAGGATTAGCCACAATGGACGAGACGGCTAGTGGCGCTGACAAAATCGATGTGACTGCCAAAGGGGCCGACAACGCAGAAGTTACTGCCAGCGGCGCTGATAGTGCAGAGGTGATGCCCAGAGGAGCTGAAAGCGCGGAAGTCACTGCTAGAGGAGCAGATAATGCGGACGTAACTGCTAAGGGAGCTGACAGCGCAGAAGTAATTGCCAGGGGAGCCGATAAAGCAGATGTAATACCCAAAGGAGCAGACAATGCAGATGTTACAGCCAATGGAGCAGACAACACAGAGGTAGCCGCCAGAGGTGCCGAAAGCGCAGATATAATTGCTAGAGGAGGAGACAGCGCGGAAGTAACTGCTAGAGGAGCAGACAAAGCGGATGTTACTGCCAGCGGTGCCGACAAGGCAGAAGTAATTGCCAGAGGTGCCGACAGCGCAGAGGTAACTGCCAAAGGAGCCGATAGAACAGACGAAACCAGAGGTATGGATGATACCAAAGGCAGGGCCGAGAGCAAAGGCAGACCGCCCCCAGCCGTCGGGCAAGCGGTCACGGCACTGGTGGTGTATACGAAATTCGTGGCGATATTGGTCTGTGTCGTCGTTGCGGAGGCACCAGTGACAGTCGCAGTTGCCAGGGGTACAGTAGGTGCGAGAAAAGTGCTCGTAGTCGATGAAGTGACCGAGGCCGTTGAGGTAACGGTAGCAGGTACTGGCGAGGTGCCGAACGTGACGGTATAAGGAAGAGCGCTTGCAACCGGCATCTGTAAACCCAATAAACCAGCCACATAATTGCTGATAGTGAGAGCACCGGAATTAGGAAAGTTCGCAATGTCAGCGCTGCTACAGATGATTCCGGTGGAAGCCACCGAGGTTCGGTACTGGCAAGTACGTGTGTAGCCTGCCAAGGCGTTCGAGATGACAGGAGTGAATGTTGGACTGGCTCCAAAGCACGTTGACGTCCCGGACATGTAAGTCATCTGAACTCCAAAGTAATCGCCCGAGTGAATGGCTTTGTTGTAGCTGTAAGTCGGGGTTGCCGTCCCGATAAGAGACGGCATTGCCGGGACCACGAGCGAGCAGGCCGCCATGATGGTCACTCAGCAGGCCTAGCGAAAGTGGTGATGATAGAAGAGATGAGGAATGTGCGGTTTGTTTGAATCTTGAAAGCGAAGATGGCCGTCTTTATATATCTCCTCGGTATGACGGGAAACCAAACTCCTACTTCGAGCCTCCCAGTGGCGTGGAACGATGACGGGTACACGATCTAGAGGTTGGTAGTATGCAGACCCTACCTCGGCGGCAAGGGGATCTTACCTTGCGTCGATCCAGTTGCATTATTTATTCATGACCTAGTAGTACATTGAATGGTATTGCATATTGTTGAACTCGCTCAACAAAAGGTGGTACGGCGGGATTTTGTTTTAGTACGATCAAGGGAGGTTTTCGAGCACCCTTTCTAGCATATGGCTTCATTCATCATTGTAAAGACACTGGAAATGGTAACATCTAGATAGCATGTGGCTTTGAGGGACAAAGCCATGTTCGACGAGCATGTTTTTCCGTGCAACTCTTAGCATGCACAAATTTGGCATACTCCAAAATTGTACCTGTCTCGCTATCACCTGCACACGAGGCAAGCAGGCCTGCTATGTTATCGTGAGGCATCTCGGGGACACCCCCACACATTCTGGCGCATTTTCATGTGTGTAAGCCGAGGGAGAACATGAATTCACCATGGCAAAGGCCGAGATATCGCCAGACTAGATTCGAGGTTATTGACACCAGATTTTTGGGACTGAAATAGTCTTTGAAGCCTTCAGACCATGGCTTGGACAGCAACGATAATTGCGAGCAACGCCAATACAGTAACAAATTTTTTGCCATTTTTGGATGATCGCGTGAAGATCTCTTCATGGATGAGTAGTCCAATGATGGCAATGCATATACTCTGAGCATGTTGTGAAGCAAGTCTCACTCTCGAGGTTCCACTATTCAAAACATGCCGACTGCGCGTTGCGAGTTCATCTGTGAAGGAATTGTAGCATCAATGAATCATCTCTTGCTATCCATTCAAAAGGTAGAAAGATGAGAATAATCATAAACTCAAAATTACGACAATCTTTACCTGACCCCGCTCAGCATTTGATCAAATATTGAGGTCCAAACTGTCTTCACAGACCACATATAACGTCATCTCTTTACCAGCGGCTAGCATTCTCACATCTGCTGATTCGGCTGATTGACTGGCCAAGAATAAAACATGAGAGTTTGAATCAGATGACTACCGTTTTCCCATAGCTGGGAAGACATTGGTTCGAAAATGCTTTGTCCGGGTCACCAGGGACGTATAGCTCTTGGCACTACAGGTTGTAACCATGTAATAGCCGATATTTTGGCTGGATTCGCCTACTACAGCTTCTGGTACTGCAACTACGAAGAATATGGAGCTATGAAAAACAATCCATTGTTGTTCCCAAGCTCTAGACGTAAGCAAGCCTCGCAGCCCTGCAGATGACAGAATGCTGAATTGACTAGACCAAGGAACAGATGCTGTGAAAGAGGAAATCATGTAGTAATCGGCAGGTGAGAAGCAGGTCATTTGCCACATTACGAGGCAGTCTTGAACAGGGCCCGACAAAATCATGGTACTATGGCTCTCAACAAAGTGAATGAAAGGGTTGGAAAAGGGCCTGTGCTCCAAAAGCGGTTAGCACAATTACATGATGCGATGGACCAATTCGTGGGGTAGTCGCAACTACGTCGAAGGAACTCGTCATGTATCTTTCCAAGGGCCGGATCGAGAAAACATTATTACAACTTCGCGAGCAGGGGAAACACAGCAGCATCAGGCTGAACGTGGACGGCATGAATGACATGGACCACTCAAGGTAACAAAAGGTCTCATTTCAACCCCAAGACAGCTTCCCTTTCCTCGTCTTGTTCATCTTTGATGCCATCTGCCTGCAAGCATCAACCCAAGTTATTCACAACAGCATATCAAAGTTCTGGTCAAAACTGCCAACCATGTTCGACATCTTGCGACGCAAGAACAAGATGGGTATTCAGCGGATAGCAACATCCAACAAAGGGCTAGAGACTGATTAACAAGATAAGGAAGCTGTCGAAATGAAAACTACCGGCTCGTCGAGAGCCACTTGCGAAAGGGAACCCGTGTTCGACCGTTTCCCTAATGCAACGGTTTTCCGAATAGGCAAGAATACCGACGGTGGCTGTGTAGTGGCTTTGCCTTCAGTACCTTGCGAAGTGCCACACTGGAGACCTATGCAGATCGGCTTCAATGTCCTGTTGATGGATCTTCAGCTTTGTTGCTCAAAATATGGAGTCCAGATAACGGCGGGGTGGTAGGTAATGGAGCCCCTCTTATCGCTCCTGCCGACGACGTTGACATGTGCAACGTGAGTGGCTGCATCGACGTCAGCAACTACATCATTGGCTTGGCTATCGGCATATTCACAGCGATTGATCCAATTCCCTTGCAGAACACAACCGCTCGGAAACCCGCCACGTTTGACAGCGATTTGGAGGGAGCCTTACCGGCGTCACCGAGAAGGGGATCAGTTCAAGGCGTCCCTCGTTTCGTAAGCTGGTTGATTGCAGCTAGTCCTGATGAGGCGCTAACAGTGGCCAAGCCGTGGGGGCCGTCATCAAGACTACCCTCAGGCGTGGTACTGCCTCCTCAGCCACAACAACAACGCCTGAGCCCACTACGGTAATAAGAGTGTAGAACGTGCTCCCTGGTATGGGGCGTCAGTAGAAGCCACAACCACCACGACTCTATTTGCAAACTTGTCCAAAGAGCAACTATCGGATTCCCGGAACTGTTCTAGATTGCCCAGCGTGCCTGCGTTGGTAACCAACGTCAACCGAATATGGTTTTGACCGAAAAGGGAGAAAAGAAAGCAAGCCGGCAATGCTGGGACTGCATTAAACGGCGTCTGGTATGCGATCGCACGTTAGCCCACTGCAGGAAGTGCCAGAAAGCGGGACGACAGTGTTCTGGATACGACGACACGAAACCATTGCAATGGGTTGAGACGGGTATGGTTACGTCGAGAAGGAGGAGGAAGAAAGACAGTGGGCCGCCAAAAGCCTATGTTGTCACTCCCGCAATGTGCCAGAGTAGGCAACTGTCATTGCAAAAGAATGTAGAGAGTGAGAAGGAGATCTACGACTGCTTGTACGAAGATGAAGAACCCGACCACATCTGTGATCCGGTCGACTTCAAAGACACTCTAGCTTGGTACATGTCGAAACAGCGAATCCAGGCTGAAGAGGGAGTGTCGGAGCTGCATTTGGCATCCTTAAAACATGCCTCAATGGCTAGGGAGGCTGGTCGGGTGTTCAAGACATGGGGAAGACCCAAAGTGGAAGAAGTGGTGAAGAATGAGTCGCATGATGAGGCTGCAAGGATACTACGAAGCAGGCGAGAGCCGCTTAAACGGCTGAAGCGCATGATCGAGGCATTGGAAAGACACGAGGTGCCAAGCTACACTTACCTCTCCAACGACACGTCCGAAGTGGTCCAGGCTGTTCAATACTGTAAGTGTAGACATGCAAAAGTATATTATATACGGGAACGTCACGTGAACTCACACTCTCAGATAATGTCAGAATCCATCCAGAGTGGAAAGCCCAGGGGGAGATGGCACCGAACCCAGCAATTGTCATATTTCCCCCACAGGCATTGCATCTTCTCACCCCAGCGATCCACCACACGTTGGTGTGTATTTCTCTTAGCCATTTTGTGCATTCCCAGCCCTTGGGCACAAACAGTGCAGTCACATGCATGAATCGGTCAAAGATTTATCAACACCGGGGCGAGGCTTTGCGTTCGCTGAGCCAGTACATTGCACAAGACAAGACTCGGTGTTCAGACTTGACGATTACCAGTATACTCATGTTCATGTGCTTGGAGGTATGTTTGTGGTGGCGTTTGATGGAATTGTTGGGCAATGTGCTAATGCGTCTATCTAGCTCCAGAACCCTAGCTTCACAGATTGGCGTTCACATGTCAACGGGATGAAACGGCTCATCGACATGCGCGGCGGACCCAAGCAGCTGATGGAAGATGCCCCTCATTTGCTATCGTCGCTGGTGCTATACCTGCTGTAGGTTAACCTCTGTTTGAATCAAGTTTCCACTGGCTAACGAGGGTGTTTCCCGCCTGCAGCATCATCTCCATGGCCAACACATGCAGTCCGTCGTGGGACCAGCTTGACATTACTGGCGCAAACCGAACCATCATCGAGGATGTGAAGAGTGTGTATGACCTCATCTTCCCATACACGCTGTGCCCTCAGGAGCTCTTCATCCAGATACTGGAGATTAACCAACTGCGCACCAAGGCTGCAGCATCCATGTTGCTGTATGAACCTGACCCAGCGCATGCATTGGAAGCACAAGACCTAGTTAGTCGTATCCAGAGGTTCTCACCGGAGAACTGGGCACAAGGCAGACCGTTTTGCGCGGAATGGGTGCTGCTCGGCAAGATCTACAAGGCTGCTGTATCGCTCTACTGCACCATGTCGCTGCAGTCACTTAGTATCCTGGCGCCGACCATGGCACTGCAAGCAACACAAGCTGAGATGGCCAAGGAGCTTCGGAGTGACATACGGAGTGCACTCCAAAAGCCAAGACTGGAGAGACAAATGGTATGGCCATTGGTGGTGGCAGGGGTCGAGGCGATACACGCCGGCCAGGCGACGCAGAACTGGATCGAGGCGAGTCTGGGCGATCTTAGTATCAAGCTGGGGACGAGTTGTCCGCTCAAGGCATGCATGGTGCTGAAGCGGTACTGGAGGGGCGGGATGGCGGGGTGGGATGAATGCTTCGACAGGCCCTATGTGTTTGTCATCTAGATGGCAAACAAGATACGTTGTCGCTTTTCCATGCAGAGTACATGCATGCGTGTGTATAAAGCTGTATTTGCCGAGCATGCGCAGTGTACAGATTTACTATACAGAGGGGAGATGCAGTGGGTAATCCGTTGCCAACGCCAAACCATGCTATTATTGATATTGTTGTTATTGTTGTTGTTTTTCTTTTTTTCGTCGCTTCGTGAGGGGTATCGAGCATTGTCGTGAGCGCGCTCAACGTTGCTTCGTTTTTCTGTTTTTTTTTTCACCACCTTTTCTCCATGTGCCCATCATGGACAACTACCGCTCCAGTCCCTTACCATCCGGATCCTCATCGCCCTTTGTCTCTTTAACGTCCTTGTAGGGGCGCCCCGCGTACAACATGTATCCCTTCTCCTCAATTGTGCCGGCCTTCTCGTCCTGCTCGGCTCGTCCCTGGCCAAAGGCGCCCGTCTCGAGTTGGCCCTGTACCGCAATGGGCCTGTTGCCACGGAAGCGCTTGCGCATATCGATCATGCCCTTTTTGCACTCGGCGTAGCCCTTTTGCAGCTGCTGGCATTGGGTCGGGAGGGTGTATTTGAGGGGCGGGCGCAGACATTCGCCGGGAGAGTGGCGCTCGACCATGATACAGTCGCTATTTTGGAGGCAAAAGGCCAGGGCGGCGCCTGCGAAACGGGCGGATTACGTTAGCGGCATGGAGGCGAGGCGACAAGAGAAGGAGGGACAGGGCGGCAGCGTACGGATGTCTTTACATGACTGGGGCATGTTTGGCTATCAGGCAGTGTAGAGCAGATGTCGAATGATGATGAGAAGAAGTGGAGCTGGGCAAAGTGCCAGCATCAGCGGCTACGGCTTCGGGAAGCAGCCGCGCCAGGCCCCGACCGGCCGCCCAGCTCGGCAGCCTATGACCAGCCGACGAGGTCGCGCGCCCTGGCAGGCCCGCTGTCACATGTTAGCGACACGTCGACTTGGCTCCAGAATGGCATTGCAGTAGTGCCGGCCAACGTCATTTTTCTTCCCCCCATTGCTGGCTGGACCTATGGCTCGTTCACCGTCTTTCCCTGAACAGCTCAAGCTTCGACGTTTATCAGGCCCCGGCGCGAAGAGAGGGGCGATGCGCTGGCCTTGCAGTCGACGACCGATGGAGCGCCCTTGACATTAAACTGTCCCGTCTCGCCTTCGTCTCAACCCCGTTGCTGCCGCTGCTGCTCCCTCATCCGAGCTGCCGTCGCCATGGCGCTCCATATCCCGTTCCTCTCGCGCCTGCACATCCGCGAGTACATTGCCTTGTTCCTGTCCATCAACCTCATCGTCCTCGAGTCCTTCATCGCCGTCATCACCCTCGCCCTCCCCAGCCCAATCATCAATTTCTGCTATCGCCTGACCCGCCGCCTCTTCAACCACCTCTCCTCGCCCTCGTCCAAGCGCTCGCGTGACCAGAAAAAGGCCGTCTGGGGCTCCATCGCAAACGCCTCCGACTTTGCCGAACTATGCCAGCTCTACGGATACGAGTGTGAGGAGCACATTGTCCAGACAGGAGACGGTTATCTGCTCGGCCTACATCGCCTCGGCTGGAAAAGGGGCGAGGAAAATGTACGGGTCAACCCTCGCGACCGTGCCAAGGGGCTCAAGAAAAAAGTAGTCTATCTGCACCATGGCTTGATGATGAACAGCGAGGTGTGGGTGTGCCTGACGGCCAAGGAACGCTGTCTGCCCTTTGAGCTGGTCGAGCGAGGCTACGATGTCTGGCTCGGCAACAACCGCGGCAACAAATACTCCAAGAAGAGCGTACACACTCCCCCGACATCGAGCAGCTTCTGGAACTTCAGCATGGACCAATTCGCCTTTCACGATATTCCCGACTCCATATCGTACATTCTCGAGACGACCCATCAGCCGTCTCTGTCGTATATTGGCTTCTCCCAGGGAACCGCCCAGGCATTTGCGACACTGTCCATACACCCGACGCTCAACGAAAAGGTCGATGTCTTTATTGCTCTGGCTCCAGCCATGTCGCCCAAGGGTGTTGCTTCGGGGATCGTCGACGCCTTTGTCAAGGCCTCCCCAGACATCCTGTACCTCGCTTTCGGCCGCAAATCTATCCTTCCATCCACCACCATGTGGCAATCCATCTTGTATCCCCCCATCTTTGTTCGCCTGATCGACAAGTCGTTGCGTTTTCTCTTCGGATGGACCGCTGCCAATATACTCCCAGAGCAAAAACTTGCGGCCTACCCCCATCTTTACTCGTATACTTCGACCAAGAGCGTCGTCCACTGGTTTCAAATCATCCGCAACGGCACCTTCCAAATGTACGACGACGATGCGCCGAATCCCATCACATCCAACCGCTCCAAGTACTACAAGGTCGCCAAGTTCCCCACCAAGAACATCAAAACGCCCATTGTGCTGGTCTATGGTGGCTCCGATAGCCTTGTTGATATCAGTGTCATGTTGAAAGAGCTCCCCTCTCATACCATTGCCAAGGAAATCCCCCACTATGAGCACCTCGACTTCCTGTGGGCAGAGTCTGTCAACACTCTCGTCTTCCCCCATGTTTTTGAGGCCCTGGAAAAGTTTGCAACCTTGGACAACGGAGCATCAAATAGCCCAAAGGAGAGGCGCTTGCGGTCACCAGTCAGTTTCAGAGGCCACCTGCCCCAGTCTGATACTCTGCCTGAGCACGAAGGCTACGATGATGTAGGAGACGAAAGGAAGCCAGCCTCACCGACCATGCGAACAAGAAGAACAACCTCGCCCCAAACACGCAGAGCAATTTCCTACCATGGTCCATCATCGGCCGACGGCCCCTCTGTCATCACCAGCCCTGTTCTCGCGTCAAGAATGTCGTATCCAGCAGCCTACAACATCAACAGCGACATGTTTCCCTCAATCAGGAGTAGGATCATGTCCCCGCCACCCAACAATAGGGCGTCTCTTACTTTTGAATCGCCCGATCAGTCTCAGACAACGGCACAAACTTCAACCTCGCGCCCAGAGGGCTGGTGGTCGTCAGACGAAGTCGCAGGTACAGACCCATCTCAATCTACCACCCCCGCCAGTCCCACTCCAGCAAGGAGACTAAGTATTGGTAGCCAGCAAAGCACCAAGAGCATGACGGGCAAGTTCGGAGCCAAAGGCATCACCGTTGGAGCTAGCAAGGCCATCAGTGCGGTTTCAACGGGAGAGGGCTATGGCGAAGGACACAACAGCGCTCAGCGAACGCTCGACGCGGAGAAGAAGCCGCGACGCAACACGCTCAAGAAGAAGCCACCCCCTCCGGCCCAACCTTCCAGCTGACATGCTAGGAAACGGCCTGCTCAGAAGAGGAGGCTGTTTATTAAGAAATTGATCAAGAAATGCCGTATGAAATAGATCGTTCCGGTTACTCTGTTTTCTTGTCCTCCTCCCCCTTTTTCCCTCTTTCTTGCGGGCTTTGTTGTAGGTTAAGGGGTGAGTGAGATTGTGGTTTTGTATACATGCCTTTTTGGTTCAAGACGATTGGCATTGTTATGGCCCCGCACCTCCATTTTTCTTTCCATTTACTTATCTATCCATCTACCCACGTGTCTTCGCTCTAGACCTCTTGTTCGTGTGTTAGAAGACTAAAAAAACAATTCAAGGAATCTTAAAAAAAAGGGATAGAACATTGTTATCTCAAATGCTCCCCCTCCCTGGTTCACATATAGTACACTGATGTATATCACCTAGTCGGACGTTACGCCCGCTATCAAAGCAAGCAAACCCACTACTCATGTTTCTTCATCGGAATACGGTGTCGTAGGAAACCGAAAGGATCAATGGATAGCGTCGCGCCCCCCCGGCATAATTCCACCCAAGCCATAAGACCGAGTCTGTGGGTCAACCACGGCACCGCGGCAAATACAATACTACTGAACGGATGGAGGGAATGCGCCATGCATCTGCTTCTCCTGCGAACAAAAAAACAGCCCGTCGTGTTCTCGCGTGCCCCATGCATCACCATCCTGCAACCAAGACGTGGTCACTTGGCCTTTCTCGCATCCTCCTCTATTTTGCTACATCTAGACTCCACATTCGCACCTAGCCAGAGGGGAGGGGCGGTTTGGCCTGTTGTCGCACCGGATGCACGGCAGAGTCACATCGTGTGTGTGTGTATGTCTAGCCTAGGCTACCATGCATTGCATTGCACGTCACGCTCGAGAAAGATAGTATAGCAGGATGCAAGGGGTGGGATGTGGGTGTGCAGCGCATGTTTCCCAAGCAAGACACTGGGGCGCGTACGACGTCGCGACAATATATCGAAAAGACATGTGAGTGTGTGTGGTGTGTACTGAATGTAATAGACGGATGTCGGCAGCCTGAAAGCCAGATCCCTATGTGAATGCCAAGGCGTCTCAGGTACGTGCCCAAAGCGGTTTAGCGCCCGTTGGAGCAAAGCAAACCTGAGGCACAGGAACGCCTGGGATCTCAAACGTCAGGCGTGTCTGGGCCGATTGGACGTGTGTAGCGTGTTTGAGGTTTGGGTTGGTGGCTGGACTCGTCGATGTGAACAGCGATGTGCGCATGCGAAGTACGTAGTCTGTACGGAAACGACAACTCGTTCTCTTCGTTCATCGTGGCTGTGTGTGCATGAACAGGAAAAAAAAAGGGCCTCACGATACCTCCTAGTCAGTCATTTGCACCGGCATAACTCGACATTGAGCACCGCCTCTTGCGCAGGAGCCACGAAACTCAGGTACGGGGGTACTATTAGTGGCTTGGCTGGCTATATCGTGAAGGTAGTAATCATAATACCGTCTCCCAAAGCCCCCCTGCCGAAGGAACGAAACGGAGGCGCCGCTTGGCTGTTGCTGCCAGGTACCGGGCAAGAGACGAGGTAGACGCAGGGCGCTATCCTTGATTCTGCCGAGTCGCGCAATCATGGGGGGTTCAGGCTGGGACCGCATTCTTTACCCAACGCGGTCTTGTGAGATGGAGACAACTCCTCTTTTAGGCATGGAACGTGGTACCCAAGGGGAGTTCAAGGTGTGAGCCCCCCGGCTATGTCTCTCCGCTGCCTGTGCTTTTTTTTTATCGTCGCTGCTAATCACACTTACTCTCTTTTCTCTCTATCTCTCGCGACTCGACTCGACTCGAGGCTGTTGGTGGTTCCTGCGTTCATTTATTCAGTCATTCGCTTTTTATTGTCTCTCGCTGGCGAGCTTCGAATAACTTCTTGGGTCCATCTCCTCTTCTGGATCTTCTTTTTTTTTCTTCGTTGTCCCATACGCTCCTTTGCTTTTGAGGCTACACGCCTTCAGTCACTCTTTTCTTCGAGTTGGGTCGCGTTGGTTGGACTGTGTTGTCTTGTTGCTTTTTGGGATTTGCCTAACAGGAAGATATACCGTCAGATCAGTTTCTTGGACACCTGAGGCTGTTATAGCACGATACCCTTTGCCCTTCGGACTCTGTGGACTTCCAGGTGCATTCCGATATGCATTTCCTACATGCGCTTGTTGTTGCCGCGGCGGTTGGCGGCCATGCGGCCGCTATGCCAGACCGTGGTTTACAAGCCCAACCACACCGTGTCCTGAAAGCGGCCACGAAACGGGCTGATCTCTATCGTAGAAGCGTTCGTATTACGAAGAGGTTTGAGACTGAGATGTCTTATGTGGATCGTAAGTTGCTGACTGTTGGTTGTGCATACACTAGCTAACAGTTGAGCAGGGGAGAACATATGGAGCGACGCATCTATTTTTGCTTCTCAGGTCAAGGTTGGTTCGCAGAAACCAGTTCTCAATCTGGAGGAACATGAGCATCATCTGCAAGCGGTCAAGTGCGATGCAAATGCCATGAAGCTGCACTTCGTGGATACCTCATCTGCCCGAGATGCCAGAGCTGCCTATGATGGCGAGACTGGTGGCTTGATCATCACGTCACACGAAGGCTGTAATGAAGAAGGAGAGCGATCAGTGTATCGGTAAGTTATGTACCATCCTTCAACAACTTGACTTAACAGCCGCAGCGTAAACGATGTATCCTTTGCCGAAGATGGAGAAGCACTCGAGGTATCCGTTGTGAAGACAACATGGCGAGAGGCTTTTGATCATGTGAATGTAACATTTGGACATACCACTGACGATCACATCTATCGTCGCCACTCCGACTTTGCCAGGATTCGAGGCAAGCGTCAGAACAGAGTCAACATTCCTCAGGACACTCCGGACAATGTTCAAACTGCTCGCTTTGACTTGAACTCTGAGATTGTTGACAAGACCTTTATTGCAACTGACTTTTTGGACATTATTGGTGGTATCGCTCCTCTTCCCGAATTGCCTGTCAACATACCTATTGAACTTGGCTGCAAGCGATGTGCCACTACAGGACAGTTGGAACTGTCACAGGGTGCTTTCAACATTGACCTTTCGCAAATCGATCTAATTCCCGACATTTTCCAAGGCGGTGACGATGGCAAGGAGATCTCGAGTGTCATTACCGGCGGCTTCATGGAGCTTGTGGCTACTGGAGTTGGTGCGCGACTGGACCTGTTCGCCCGACCATCCGCCAACGGTGCTTTTGAAGTTGCTCTATTTCAACTTCCCATTGCTGGCTTCACCATTCCCGGTATTGGCCAGGCGGGTGCTGTATTCGAGCCGAGAGTCAACTTCGAATTCGAGGTCACCGGCGGGCTCGAGCTGAACTACGGTCTTGAACTCAAGGTGCCTGATGGCTCCAGCATCCGCGTCGAACTCACAAACCTTGGCAACAGCAGGATCACTGGCTTCCAAGACACCAGTCTTACGCCGTTGCCGGTCACTGTTAATATCACAGATGTTGATATTCTTCTTGGTCTTGCGTTCAAGCCTTCCATCCCAGTCGGCTTCGAATTTCTCGACCAGTTGAAAGCAGAAGTTTCCGCTACTCTGGAACTACCTCGTCTGGACGCAAAGCTCTCGAGTAACATTGCTGCCAACTGCGGCAATGGTACCAATGTTACGACACCAGCTCCGCCACCCCCACCACCTGTACCAGCTCTGCCACCATTCACAAACAGCACAGTGCAGCGGCGACAGGCTCCCATTACCTTGGGCCCGCTCGCCTTGGTTGAAGCCAATGTTTCCATTTCCTGCGATCTTTCCTTTGACGTCGCTATTCCAATTCTGCCACCACCGTTCAACGCCGTCTCCGTCGCTCAAAATATATTCAAGGCAGAGTTCCCTCTTGTTTCTGAATGCAAGTCCCCAGAGCGCGCTTTTGAGGATAGTCTTGGAGTTGTCATTCCTGCGCCACCACCCAGTGCAATTGAGACTTCGGCACCCGTGGCCAACGCGACTGCTATACCGGAAAATCCAGCGCCAGCCCTAAACGTTACGACCTCAGCGACAGTATCAAGCACCATCACCACTTCGGCCACTGTAAGCCTTTCGACACCCTCGTTCCAGAATACATCGGCCAGTGCGACTAGCCCAAGTTTCACAGCACCACCGCCTTTGAATATTACCACAACCTTCTCGGCACCATCGCCTTTGAATACGACTGTCGCAAGCTCTTCGACCGCAGCGTTTCTGAATGCTACTACTACGTCCTCCTCGGACTCACTGCCCTTGAACACCACTGTTCCAAGCGTTCCAGCTCCGTCGTTCCTGAACACTACCACCACGCTAGCCAGCAGCACCGCTCTTGCGAGCTCTTCTGTCGTGCTCAACACAACAACCGCGCTAGCCAGCAGCACCGTCCTTGCGAGCTCTTCTGTCGGGGTCAACACGACAACAGCATCGAACTTTACCACCCCTACCACATCGACATTGTCTGTGGATCTGTCGACTACTGTGCTCACAACTACGTCTTCCATCGCTTCCCAGACACCAACAACCACTGAGACTCCATCTGTGGCAGCTACAACACTAGATCCAAACTTCTCTTTTAGTCTCTTTTCCACGACTCGTCGTACTAGGCCTTCTTCAACGGAGGAGGCAGAGACGTCGACTTCAGAAGCCAAGTCTTCGGCCGAAGCAACTTCTACACAGGAGAGCAGCGCCCCCTCTGCTTCCTCCACAGAGGCCCAATCTCCAGTTGAAACCACGGCTACGCCAGAGAACAGCTCCAGCTCCACTTCTCCTTCCGCGTCCTCGCCAGCTCCCAGTGCCGACACCTCGTCGACAGAATCTGCAGTGACTTCCGCGTCTTCTACCCCCGCGAGTTCCTCCGACGTCACCTCTTCTGCATCCGCATCTAGCGCACCTTCATCGCCAATCGTTTCAAGTCAGCCAGCCGCATCACCTACCTTGGTGATACCCGCTCTACCACCATTCGCACCTGAAGCTCTTCAGTCTCTAGCCGCCACCGTCACCGTGGCTGCGGGCTTCTTAATGCCAACCAATGCCAGCGCCCTGCCCGCGGTGCAAACAAACGTTCAAACATTTAATGGTGCAGCGGCGCGAGGTGTAGATCTACCTTCAATGGCGAACATTCTCTGCCCGCTAGTTGGATTTATCGCTATTTGGATGATCTAGGGCTTTGCTTGAAAGTGAGCAGCTAGGCCTTTTTTTTATGTGTTTTTTTTATCCTCGGCTGCTTTGTGCGAAGTTCTTTTGGTAATTCGGGTACCCTCTAGCTCAGCGCATTTGAGAAAGGGATTGAATGGTCTTGCTGTAGTGCTTGAAAGGAAAGCTTTTTTTTTCTATGTTCAGCGGTTGAGCAGATGGTTGCATGTGGCAATACATGTGAAAGGAAATAGGTAATTCATGTATGAATAGGAATGTAAATCCAAGACAGCGTGTCTAGAATTCGACGCAGCAAAAACTGTTGCTAATTCTCTGTTTTCGCTACGTACACTCTTTCGGTTGGTTCTCAGCTTCACTCATATCGTTGCAGCCCCGCGCTAGCACAAACGGAGACTTAGCCTATGGGTTGTGCTGTTTTCCATCACCCGTCCATTTGGCCAGTCGCGTTCTCTTTCAGACTTTGGCCAGATTATTATGTAAAGACTATGTCTTCACACGCGGAGCTACTTTCTCATAGTTGTTCCCATTGCGCTCAACAAGGGTCGTTTACGGCTCCAGTGGACTTGACTATCGACTTCGGCGAAGGTATTCGAGGAGATTGCCCATGGTATAGGCTAGCACACACTTGGACCAGCACGGGTTTCAAGAATACGCTGGGTCTCACAGAAGGCCCTGAAGACGGCTATGCCTGGTTGGAAAGAGACGGTACGAGTTGCACTGGAGCCGGTGGGAAGCTCCATGAATTTGAATGGATGGTTCCCAGTCAAGGTATGCGCCTGTGGACTGAGTTTGAACGGAGAGCTGATGGGTAATTAGATGGCTCAGACTCTTTCTATTCACTGGATAACAAGCGTCGAATGTCCAGGCTTTCCGGGGACACGTCGTCTGATGCAACTTTTCACATCTTGAAGAATTGGGTAGCGGATTGTGAATCAAATCATGAAGGTTGCAGTGCAAAAGCTCAATACCAAGACCTTAGGGGGATTAGATTTCTGCGCATTGATAATGACTCGGTTTTCCTCGAAGAAGAAGTGCTACCTACTCGATATGCATGCTTGAGCCATGTGTGGGGCAGCGTGCAAGATCTTCTGAGGACAAACCAAGAAAACAAAGTCGCTCACATGACTGAGGGCATATTGATCAAGAACCTTCCCAAAACTTACCAAGACACAGTAATTGTCTGCAAAGAACTCGGCATTAATCATTTATGGATCGATAGTCTCTGCATTGTCCAGAATAGCAGCCAGGATTGGAACGAACAAGCTTCACGCATGGCAGAGGTCTATGAGAATGCATACATAACTGTCGCAGCCGTCAGTGCCCGGAACTCTGAGGATGGACTGTTCAACAATATTTCTGACCGCCCGACCAGCGTTCCTTTGCCTGAATTTCCATGGATACATATCCGAAGAAAAGTAGAACTGCCCTCCGAGAGCCACTATTTCATGAACCTAGACTCCAATGACGGCCATATACTGTACAAACGCGGGTGGACGTTTCAGGAACTCAGTTTATCACCGCGTGTCATACACTATGGCCAGGACGAAGTTATTTGGCACTGCCAATCAAGGTCAAGCCGCGAGTGTGATCCGGATGGGATGATTTCTATACCGTCACTTGTGTCAGCAGATTGGGCAAGAGAGTCAGGCCTTTCGGTACAAGGTTTGTGGTACAGGATAGTAGAGGCCTACTCGTGGCGAAATCTTACGTTTGACAAGGATAGACTGCCTGCCATTGCTGCTTTTGCAAGCCGAATCCAACGAAAGGGCCGCCAAAAGAGATATTTGCACGGACTGTGGGAAGACTCTCTCCGTATGGACCTGCTGTGGTCTGTAAATGTGTGGAAAGAAGAAGACCATTCTGGGCCTTTTTCGGAAATCGAACAAAGAAGCCTGCCTACTTGGTCATGGACATCTACTAAAACTCCTGTGACCTGGGATTACATCTCCAATATGGCCTACTCTGAAGAAGCCCCGCATACAAAGATCAAAGGAGTTATATATAATACAAGGGGGCCCGCACTTCTTGGCGATGCTGCCGAAGCGCGTATCATAATACAAGCTCCTATTTTTAAGCTCAGTGATATCCGCCTAGTCGAAAGCTCCATGGAAACATCTTTAGGAGACAACGATGAGATTGTATGGCATTCACCTCACTGGGACACTCTTTCAGACGCCACTAAATACGGGAAGCAATGTACAAAAGCACTTGCGATACCATTGATAATGATACGAGGAGAAATGACCGGCGTATACAGTGGCCGTTACACAAACTCTTTGGTGATTGCCAAGACCGGGGAGGTTGGCACGTATACGAGGGTAGGAGTAACTACGCTTGTTCCCCGGGTAGATCTCGCACATGTGACTTCTTGGAGTGATTGGGATTCTGAATCTCCTGAACGCGAAAAGACAAGGGCGTTGGAAAGGGAAAGAAGTTACAAGCGATTCATGCAAATTATGGAACAGATGGAGAAGCGTACGATAACGCTGATATAGTCGGATGGTTTGCTAGTGAGGTATACAAAATTATGCAAACAAAGCGCCATCCGTCACCTTCACTGCTGCAAGGTGACATCATCAATCCGTCCGTTTGTTGCTTGCTTTTTCTAGCCTTGTACGTTTGCAACCCTAAGCAGTATGTCTCGAGCATCTCCTCGTACCTTTTCTACAATATGTTTTGCGCTCTGAATTTCTTTCACCAGCCCAACACCAGCACCCGCCCAAATCGCCGCGCGGCCTTTTAATCCTGTATTGTAGCCTTTGTCTTCACCCTCGGCCTCTTCCTTATACAACCTTTGAATCTCCTCCAGGCTCATTCCGTTCACGAAATCTTTGTGGCTCTGCACGACCAAACTGCGTCCGTCGTACATCTCCGGCCATATGTTAGGACCTCGTAGCTCGTCAAACAGTTTTGAGCGCGTCGTCACCTGTCCACCATCCTGCGCCTCGAGGATCGCAGCCTGGTATTTGGGATGTATCTTTACTTCCTCGGATGCGAGAAATCGTGTTCCCATGACCACACCTTGGGCACCCAGGGATAGCGCAGCTGCAACGCCCCGTCCATCTACGATGCCGCCCGCTGCGATAAGTGGGAGGTGAGCGAAGCCTTCTGCGCCGAGGGTATCCGAAACCTCTGGTAGCAGCGAAATGATCGAAGCGCCTTTCTCAAATCCATGACCGCCGGCATCAGCACCTTGGATACAGAGGACATCGGGCTTTGCCGTTTTCGCGACATGCAACGCAGCCGCCACGCTACCAACCTGGATCCAGATCTTGCTCTTGGGCGAGGCCTTGCGTATCGCCTGTGCCCATTCTGTATAATCATCCAGTGTTTTCGAAGCAAACAGCCACATTACCGCCGGCTTGTATTCCTCGAGGACCGATAACACTTCGTCGAGTTTCGAGACAAATGGCAAGAAACCGACACCAATTGGTATTGTCCCCGGAACCGCAGATGTGACTGGCGTACTTTTAAATGTCTCGACGGCTATACCAATCTCGCTCCGCACTGCGTCCATCTCCCAGAGGCCACCAATCATGCCAATGCCTCCTGCGAGTGTGACGGCGGATGCCAATTTACCGCCTGCGAAACCCGCCATAGGTGCATTTACGATGAGTGGGGAGGCCATCCATGGTAGCTGTTCTTTGAGACTGGACATGGCAGACAAATCGAGGAGAGCAAAAGGTAAGAATGTGGTAAAGAGAGATGCTGACTCTCCTCAGGATACAGATGTCCTTTATGTATGTCTCCGGACCCGCTGTGTTAAAATGGGACGCCTTGCCAATACCACCTCCAACACTAGTGGCTTATATGGTGGTCATGGGCTTACATCATCAAAAGTCCTGATGAACATTGGTGTTAGGTACATCGTATTTGTGGAATGTCAACCTTTGTGACAGAAGAAGAAGAAGAAAAAACTTAGCACTGACGCTGGGTCACAGCACAGCTGATTGAAACAAGGATATAAAATCGAAAATTTTCTTGAGAATCATCAAACAGGCTCGCTGGTGTAGTTGGTTATCACGTTCGCCTCACAAGTAGTGTACGCGAAAGGTCTCGAGTTCGAACCTCGAGTGAGTCACGTGTTTATAACATGTTTCCTTTTTGCTTTTTTGCTCATATTCCACTTTTTTCTTCACGGTACTTCCGGACCATCCACGGACGGAAGGGCTCCACAATTGCCTCGCCAACTTGCATTTACGACCAGTATGTAATTCACACATTATGTTCGAATGCTAGCACGAAACTTAAAAAGTCGATTACTGAAACGACACGTCTAGAATATGCGGTTTTCTCTTTTCGAGATCTAAAATCATCTGTCCAAAAAGGCCGTTGGCCCAACTAAACCACTGGCGAGACCAAGTACCCGCATCCCGCGCACTCACGCTCTCATGCATTAGGCCCAGGCCATCTGTACTCTGCACCAGCCACCTGAGATTTGTCTTGATCTCGTCGTCGTCTTCAGACGTCAAGATGGCCATGATGAGCGCCATGGGCCACGGCTTACCAGGCAGCGTGTGCGGACTCGCTACGCCCGTGATTGCGGGCCCTACCGCATAATAAGGGTTGTCTCTAGATAGCACCTTCTTCCTTGTGTTTTTATACACTGGATCGTTGACAGTGGTGTACTTGATCCAGGGTGCGGAAAGCAAAGAAGGCAAGTTGGGATCGTCCATGATGTTTGCGCCACCGTAGCCGTCGACCTCGTAGGCGTATATTTTGCCGTGTTTAGGGTCGGACACCAGGCCGTATTTTTCAATGCCCCGGTTGATGCCAGTGCTCATTTCTTGCATGCGTGTTGTCAGGTTGCGCGAGGAGGCGGACGAAGATGCTTCTACGCGGGACATTATTTCTGAAGAGGTGTTGAGGGCAGAAGAGAACATCATGTTGGAGGGGATGAGGTACTGGTATGTGCAGGCGTCGTCGCTGGGGCGGTGGAACGATCTGACGAGCCCAAGATTGCCTCGATGGGGACTGCCATTGCAGTCGTTGATGGGCGTGCCGCCATATGGCGCGCAGTACGTATATGGTGTGCGCTGCCATTCGCCATCTTCGGTGTAGCTGTCAATCATCATGCTTTCGGCCGTGTCCAAGATCAACTCGACGGCTTTAGTCCAGTTGCTAGAGGTCTGGAAGAAGTCGTACTCGCGGGTTGCTGTCACGTAGTCGGTGGAGAGTTGCAGAAATGACGCGACAGAGTCCAGTTCCCACTGACAAGAGAAGACCTTGAAGTAGTCGTAAGGGGGGGTAATGCGGTCGTCATTCTGGCTACTGCGTTGTGGTATTCCGCTTTCATCTGGAGCTTGGAACGCATTGCAAAAGGGGTTGCCGAGAATGTAACGTGCTTGGAGGTTGATAGCACCACGGAACAGACTTGCCAGGCTACCTTCGCTTGAATTTGGCTTCAACACGGAAATGTAGGCTTGAAGCTGGTTGGCAGAGTCGCGGAGCCACATGGCTTCGATATCGCCAGTGATGACAAAGGCCAATTCCTCAGGATTGCGGCTAATCCGAGGCCCGTCTAGGCTGCCGGGATCACTGGTATTGTTTGAATTTCCTCGCCATGCAATGGTAGTATCTAACGTGCTGGGCCATGTGTTTTCAAAGAGCTATTTCGGACAAATCAGTACCCATGGCTGTATTCAAACGGTATGATTTCGGCGTACCCGAAATAAATCAGGGTCTTTGATAACATCGCGCAACCTGTCAATCGTCTCCTCGACTTCTGGCGCATGAAAAGTCCTACACGGCACAATAGGTCGCGCAAAGCTCAGGCTGTATTTCCCTGTAGATAACGGATCGTGGCGTTGCGAGGCATAGTTCTGGTAGAGCGGACATTGGGCGCTTGCCAGGGGCGCTAGCAGAAGCGAGGCAAAGCCTGCAAATGACAGCCGCATGGCGCAAGCAGGGGACGGGAGTGGCGCAGTAGAGTTTCTGCAGCAAGAATCGCAAGTGAGACTGAATACATAGGGAAACAATCAGGTTGAAGACACGTTATACTGCGAGCTACTCAACTACAGGCTAAACTTAGAGCTGAGCCAAGAGGACGTTAATAGCTAGCCCTCGGTAAAGACGGATAGTATATCCACCAGCGGTGGGCCTGGATCGTGAACCAAGCAATATTTTAAATGACAATATAAATCCTGCACGAATAGGGTAGGTGACCAAAGCTTGGTTGAAATAGAGCATTTTCAGTAGATGAGTAGTGCATACGGGCGAATAGTGGGACATGCCTTAGAGTTAGAAAGTGTACCGAGCATCTCACCACGGGTTATGCCGGCCGTGTAACCATGGAATCATCTCTCGTCTCAGGGATAACCCCATTTGCGTTTGTCTTATACCATCCAACCCCTCGCGCTGACACTCTCTTAGCTAAAGTCTACTATCAACCATGTCTTCTCCTTACGGACATGGTCGAGAGGAGTCTTCAGCAAGGCTCCTATTGCGCATCATCAACTAAACTGTCAAGTAAAGCAGTGGCAATGGAACATGACTAGGAGCGCCGAATTCTAGATCCGTAAACTTCAACTACCCCTTGACAATGGCTCGTACCCTCTTCCTTTCTTCGGCGTCAAGAACCCACGATATGCCCGATTCACCTGCGGCATCGTCGGCAGCCATTTGCTCAAACTCATCATCCTCCATGTTCAAGATCAATGTCATCTGCGTGCACTTTTGGAATGCATCACGAAGAGAGTACGCACCACCAGTCGTCGCAGCGGTGATGATGCCTGCAATGTCGCGCTCCAGCCGGACCGCGCCCAGCTCGTTGACTCTGCCGTAATAGCTCTTGATGCGTTTTTCCAGTGCAGAAGCGAGGTAGTTGAGACCCAGGGTAAGGAGGCGGTCAAAGTTTGCTGAGGTCAGGATACGTTTGATGGGTCGAATCACCACACCCCAACCGCGGTCAAAACGTGCTTTGACAATATCGCTATCCTCGGCGTCATCCTCCTCGTTTGAATCCGCATCAGGATCATATCGGACGTCTCTGAATGCCTCCGCCAGAATGGGCCGGATCCGGGCTTGAGAACGTTGGAAAACAGGACGGTGATGCCGTCATTGAGCAGGTCGCTGCTCTTGGATGCAAATGACTTCTCCATTGCTTTTAAAGTATTCTCGACAAAGGTTGCATCATGTCCAAAGGGGAAGAGGTCTTGTAAAGGAGAGTGAGCGTCTTCCTGGCCAGGCTGCGGTTGTGTACGCAGCTGCTGCTGTACGATACGTTTGACATAGTCATTGGCAATGTCGAGGTTGTTGATCAAGACCAGAAAAGCAATAACCTTGTCTTCAGGAGGCAATCCGCCCGTTATGACAGGCTTAGGATAGCTTTCATCTCGCATTTTTCGTTGTATCATGCCGATGAACTCGGCACCCAGGATATGGCTCACAGCGGGCACTACACTAGCGACGACTGCTCGTTGTGATGTCGCAAGTGTCCTCTGCAGGACTTGATTCACAATATACATGACATCGTCAACAGCCGACGTTATGAAGGGAGGGTTAGATCCAAGGGGCTTGTTCGGGTTCAGAGTAAGATCTGACGGTGACTCGTCTAGCTGGAAGGCCTTCTCCACTGATCTACGGAAGAAAAAGGTCGTCATGGCATTGACAGGCTCAATAAGATGGTTGTTAACCTTTTTATGGAGGTTGCTAGTGGCTAGGAAGTTGGGCATTACCAAGCCATAGTCGATGCGTTCTTCAGGCTCAGCGGGCTGTATGTATAAGTAAACGGGTCACGATGGTTGCAAGCTGGACTTACTGCACACTTGTCGGAGATGAAGCGAGTATACAGAGCATAACGCCCCAATATGAGGGCGCCTTCTCCTAGCAGACCATCAATCTCCTTCATGTCAACACCCTCATCTTCGCTTGTGCGTGCCGCACCGTTAGCCGGTGAGCTTGAGCGAGGCGTTGCAGAAGCAGGCTTTTGGGACGGGACAAAGCTTGAGACTAAAAAGGAAAAGGGATAGGATTTGATTTCGGTTAGCTTGCGATCAATGTGGCGCTCTTCGTGCCATGTGTCGAGCAAAATGCCGCCTTGCACGTCGGCTTCGACCTGCAGACGCTCAATCACCTTCTGCATCATGCCGGGACCGTAGTGGCGCTCTACTAGCGGCTCGTGTCCGTCTACAATCTGGGCAATGTGCTCAAACAGCTTGGTGATGGTGTTGCCATAGAAGAATCCCTCGTTTCTCTGGGTGGGCGAGGCCGAGTTGAAGTTTGTGCGCGCCCGAGAGGCTACACCCTGACACACATATCGGCCGTAGGCATCCAAGCCCACGTCTGTCCTTCCAATCAAGGGAAACAGCTTGAAGAAGCGTGTCACCTTGGAGCCATCACCATCCTTGGCCGCCTTTTCAAACTCGCGCAGAAAGAGGCCACACAGCGACTCGGCAGCGGCATCGAGGGTAACTCGCGGGGGGTCTGGCACTTCGGCGGTAGGCACAATCTCCTCTGCAAAGCTGCCATCTATAACGTCGTCGGGTATCTTTGCTGCACGACTGAGGTACCCTGCGGCCGTCTCCCAGTCCTGGGGGGCGCCCATGGAGCCATGGACGCCGAGGACACATGCCTTGAGCTCGGCCACCTGCTCAACCACCTGCAACGTCGCCTTTACATTGGACTGCTCCTGGTCGAGGCGCTTTACGGCACTCGATATGCGGCTGGCGGTAGAGGCGGCATCCGAGAGCATGCCATTGCTTATTGCGCGCGTGTTGACGGCCTGGGTGCCAAGGTGGGCGCGCAGCAGATCGAGGCGGCCGAGTTCGCGGGAGAGGTCCTTTTGGGAGGCGACGAGGGCGTTGAGCTGCTGTGTTACGGCGGCCTCATGATGGTGCAATTGGCTGAGGGCGGCATGGATCTGGGCCACGCTGGCAGCGGCAAAGACGTCGGGGGGGTTGGTGATGTCAACGGCCATGGTTCAGGCCCAGATGGATGGCTGGGGGGTGGTGTTGTCCTGTTGGTGCGGAGTCGCTTTAGGCATGGCTTAGCCGGTGACGTCTCAAGTTGTTGCGGCTGTTGCCCCTGCAGCCAGCCAACCCAGCCAGGGCCGATAATAACTTGTTGATGGCCCGGGTGTGAAACCTGTAAACATGGTGGCTTCGCCGCACAATCTTCTTCTTTGTTAATTTTTTTTGCCCTCCCAATTGCCAGACTCTCCAGCGGCCCCCGTCCTGTCAGTATACCTCAAACCGCCCGGCGCCCGCACTGTCGCAAAACGGTCGGCTGAGTCTCCAACGGGCGCATACACACGCACGAGGCCACGCCCAATCAATCACCCGCGCATCTAGACCATCCGCCTGCTCCCTCCACGCCTGCGATTACGCACTCACCCAGCAAGCCGCAGCTGAAGACGACGCCTGTGGTTGCGACTGCGACTGCGACTGCGCCTCCCTCGTGCTAACAATAGACCATTGCACCTTCCTTCCCCGCCTCTGCGACTTCCCTTTGTGCCGTTGTGTGCCTTCCTTCTACTCGCTCCCCAAACACACTTCCCAAAACGTCTACCGCCAGCGCCCCTCCACGTGCAGCCTCGTGCACACTACCCAGGACACACATCCTTCATGTTGCCGCGATAGACTGCGCTCCCACTTTACACATATCCGGCGTTTGCCAGCAGTTGACTCTGCGTAATCACACCACCCGCCATGGACTCGACCGCCCATCTCCTCCATGCCGCCCACCAACTTCATGCGCGCTCTGGCGGCATCGGCGGCGACACAGCCACCCGCCCGTCTTCTTACAAAATCATTGGCTTGGTCTTGGCCATTTCGTCTGGTGTCTTCATCGGCTCCTCGTTCGTTATCAAGAAGCATGGCCTGTTGCAAGCCAACAAAAAGTACAATGAAGAAGCAGGAGAGGGGTATGGCTACCTCAAGAACGCTTGGTGGTGGCTTGGTATGACACTGATGATTGTTGGAGAAATATGGTACATGGCTCTTTGCACCACGCTGGTCCATGACTGCATTGCTAACTTATGTGCAGTAACCTGGTCGCATATGCCTTCACGGATGCCATTCTTGTTACACCCATGGGCGCACTGTCGGTCGTCGTCTGCGCCATCCTCTCCGAAATCTTCTTGAAAGAACGTCTGAGTTTTGTTGGAAAAGTAGGCTGTTTTAACTGCATCGTTGGCTCCGTCGTCATTGCCGTCAATGCTCCTGAACAATCGTCCGTCGCACGAATCCAGGACATGAAGAAGTGGGTCCTTACGCCTGGCTTCCTTAGCTATGCGGGCGTTATCATTATTGCATGTGTTATAATAGCTCTCTGGCTCGGCCCCAAGTACGGAAAGCGAACCATGATGGTCTACATCACCATCTGCAGTCTGATCGGAGGTCTGAGTGTTGTCGCAACTCAAGGTCTTGGTGCTGCTGTGGTAGCTCAGGCTTCTGGCACGTATGGCGGCCAGTTTAAGGAATGGTTCCTCTACGTTCTGCTAGTTTTTGTAGTAGCGACCCTACTAACGGAGATTATCTATCTCAACGTAAGTCACTCACCCACCTCTTGGCCCGTGATCCATGCTAAGCTTTGCCCAGAAAGCCTTGAATCTGTTCAACGCTGCGCTAGTAACACCAACCTACTATGTCTTCTTCACTTCTGCTACTATTGTCACCTCGGCCGTATTGTTTCAAGGCTTCAAAGGTACACCACTTCAGATTTTGACTGTCATTATGGGTTTCCTTCAAATCTGCGCCGGAGTCGTGTTACTGCAACTATCCAAGTCGGCCAAGGACGTCCCAGACTCGGCTGTCTTCAAAGGCGATCTCGACCAGGTGCGTACGGTTGCCGAGGTCGAGGAGCCCGAGTACGAACCACGTGCCGATACCCTTCGTGGCGGTGCCGCTATTCTCAGGACGTTTTCAAAAGCACGATCTCATAAGGAGCTTTCCGAGGCCCGCAGAATCCAAGAAGAGCACATGCAGCCCATTGGTGAAGGTGAGCAGGTCGAATTCGACGGACTCCGCAGGCGGAAGACTGTCATCGACCCTAACCGACCACTCACTGCCAATACCACCATCGTCCGTACAAAGTCGATCCACCCTCCGCTGGGAATGTCGCAGTTTCCAACTGATGATTCCGATGACGACAACGACAGCTTCCATCCTGGTTTCTTTCAGCGTTTACGTTCACGCGGCAAATCGACTAGCAGTCGCGATAGCGCACATGCATCATCTGCCCCTGGTATGAGCATGAACAACCTACCGCCCATTCCGCAAGCCGACGCCATTTCCGACCATGAATCCGACGGTGCGTCGTACAAGAAGAGCATGATGACGCAGGACACTTCGTATAAGCCGGTTGATTCGCACATCCAGTTTGCCTCGCCTCCATCTCGCCATAGCGGCGCTGAGTCCCCTTCGTTGGCTCCCCCAAGATCCGCTGGGCCAACAGCCAGGCGCCAATTTTCTTTTCAAAACGTCTTTTCACGCAACCGTGCAGACTCCACCGGCGAGTCCTCGTCGTCAATTGCCGGCAGCAAACACCGCCCTGCCAGCCGTCACAGCCGGAAGGCTAGCCGAGACACGAGACCAGGCATTACAACGGCCACCGAAGAGGAGCGCCTAGGCCTCGTCAAAGGCGACTCTTCCAATCTCCTCCCCATTGTCAGCCGTGCCAGTGACGAAGACGACGACGACGATCTAATCTCTGGTGCTGGCGCTGGCTCCGTTCCCGCGCCTCCCCGCTACACTGACGATGACTGGATGCCACGCACCGAGAGTCCTGCCTACGAGCCACGAGCAAGCCACCCACGGAGCACGCACTCTCAAAGCCTCCGTCTAAGAAGCAACATTCATGATGACGACGATGATGGCGAAATGTACCAACGAGATTTTGAAAAGGGAGCCTATGCCAGGTAATGACGATGACATACGAAAAAGAAAGTTAGTTGGGATTCATTCGTGTCTGAGTTCTTGTATCTACCCTTTTGTGGTTGGCATATATATGTCTGGTAATGTGTTTGAGCGAAACTTTTCTATCTTTTTGTTTCGGTTTCTCTCTTCTCCATTTCGGTCGTCGTCGATACGTGCCCCATTTTATTTTCTTCCCCCCTTCAAGCTGCTTGTCTGATGGAGATATTGGACTTGAAATGTTTTGCGGGTAGAGGTCTAGTTTCAGATGGATCTGACATGGCTCTTGGGACTAGTGTTGTTGTTCTTATCTTTTTACGTCTCCCATTCTGGGGGGCCCAGTGGCCTAATTTGGTATTTCGCTCTACTTGGATGTGCGCTGGTTGGGAGCACTACTGCGCTTCGACGTTCTGTGCGCATGCGGTGCAGCATTGTGTTTGGTGTTTGCATAGCGCAGCGGTGTATTATTTTTTTGTTTGGATGGGTGACTAGGGCAAAGAAAAAGCATGGAGTATCCAAGAACGGAGGAAAGGAGTAATCATTTACGTACATACACACAGCCACGTACACATGTTTATGTAGAGATAAGGCGAAATGAGAAACACTTTGTATGCAATACTTGAAAGGGATGGGTGTGTGGTTGTTCAAGAGGAAGAAACGCAAGTGCAGACAATATATGTAGTTGACTAACGTATGTCCCGCGTAACCGAGAAACCCGCCTCACCGAGATGGATCTACTATCCAACCTCCTATGTCGTTTCCACGCAGATGTATTGAGCCGAACTCAATGTGGAATTACACTCTAGGTACTGGCCTTCAACCAGTCAGTATATGCTATAAGAATACAATCATCTTTATTATGCTATCCCATATTTCATGCGCAACGTTTATAGCCTCTGTTTCTCTACACCCTTGCATCACTATAAGAGCTAAAATATTTTTCAAGCTCGGGGTAGTAAAGCGACAAAGAAGTGGCTAGAAAACACTATCTTATATACCGAACGTATTTAGCAATAGAGATGACCGCTTCTGTGAGTTTATCCGTGTGAAGCATACTATACCAAGAGTAATGTACGTTAGCGTCGTAATCTAGCTCGCTTATAAAAGGCAGGATAGAAAACAAGTCACACATTTTATATACTGCGCTATGCCTAGTTGGTCGACACTGCTGCGCTGCTTTAAAGCTTCTGTGCAGGCTAGCTATCTAAACGCCGCAAACGGACATCGCTTGGTTCCTATTCCTACTCAAACATTAGCTGGCTCGCTTCACAAGTTGCTGCTAGCACCAACACGTGACTCATATCTTCATGTTGCAAGGCAGCAGTCGTTGCCAGCGTACTTGCTAGTAGACTGGCTTCAGCATTCATATTAGTCTTATATCACTCAGAATAATTAGCTTTATTCAGTGCCTAGGTTTTAGTTTATGCTGTACTCGCTACTAATAAGCTCTATCCCATCCCTATTTCCACATAAGCTTTCTTAGAAGCCTCTTTCGCCTCGAAGTGGGCTGAGTTGGCGATGATTCGAAGTCAACTCCAATCTGTGGAGAAGTACGGCTCTGCAACGACACCCTAGTGATAGATACATCTAGTTCCTCCTCCTCCTCCTCCTCCTCTTCTTCTTCTTCTTCTTCTTCTTC
>JAWDHC010000061.1:0-117320 GCA_036172615.1 Curvularia verruculosa | reverse complement strand
GTGTGTGTGTGTGTGTGTGTGTGTGTGTGTGTGTGTGTGTGTGTGTGTGTGTGTGCGTGGCGGTGGTATCTGGTCGGAGAGAGCCTCCATACTGGCGCTATCCTTGGTCTCTGCACCATCACGTCACAGCGCGCGAACTTGCCCGCTACAACCTACAACCACCACTCCTCCACCATACACTCTTCTTCCCCTACCACCGCCCCGACATCTCCTCTGGCCCTGCCGTCGCAGTGCCCTCTGCCTCTCCTCGGCCCCCTTCGCATCCCTAGCCTGTCCTCGCTCATTCCCACGTGCTCTGGCCCCCGTACCCCGCCAATCCAGGGCCGTGACTTTGTCACCACGTCGCCATGGCCGATTCCAATCCCTCCACGCCAGACGTCGAAGTCGATTCAGACACCGTCTTTGACAGCCCCTCGCCCTCGCCCGTGCCTGCGAGCCCTACCACAGAGACGCCCGCGTCCCAAGACCCGTCCGCTGACCGTCCCGTCCCGCGAAAAGCCTCGACATCGGGCGCAACGGCCAACATGACATCTTCGTCCACGCCCCTCGGTAACATCAATGCCGCCAGAAACCCCCGCCCCCCCAATCCCCCAACCATTTCCAGCCAGAGCGGCCTCAAAGTCTCCCAGGACATCCTCGCCAGAATACAAGCAGTACATTTAGGCCGCAAGGGCGCTCCGCCCACCGGCTTGCCGGGCAGAGGCCCCGCGCCTCAGAGCCCGGGCCCTTCTCTCGATGGCCGCAATCCAATGTCTCCAGGCGGCGCCCCCAACCCGGGCGGTGTCCCCAGTAACTTCCGGCTGCCCACTAGACCACCGGCGACTAACTTTCAGTCGGCCCCAGCTGTGCCTGGCCGCATGCCTGAGCCCAAGAAGTCCATGGCGGAGCGACGCGGTATGAAGCTCCCCGGTGGACTGCCTGGTAGCAGCCCTGCTGCTCCTCCTGCTGGCAGGAGGAATCCCGGCCTGACTCTCGGGCAAATGAATGGTGGCGACAAACCTGGCGAAGATGCCCAACCGCGCAAGCAGGAAACGCAGTTTGATCAGTTCCGGCAGTACATCGACACCAAGACCGGTAGCCTCCAGTTTGCGGGCAAGGCCATACTCAACTCAGAGGGTGTACAATTCGCCAATGGAACTACATTCAACATCTCACTCGACGAAGTCGATACGCTTGACGAGCTCGGCAAGGGAAACTATGGCACAGTATACAAGGTCAGGCATAGCAGACCCCGAATGCGAAAGCCCGGTCAGGGTCTGGCAGGAAACAAAGCTCCGCCAGGCTCTCCTTCTCGAAAAAACTTCGACGAAGAATCAAGCCCTTCGAGCGCAAAGCCCGCTTCGGGCACCGGTATCGTCATGGCCATGAAGGAAATGAGACTCGAGTTGGAAGACTCCAAGTTTGCCACCATCATCATGGAGCTCGATGTTCTCCACCGCTGTAGGTCACCCTACATTGTTGACTTTTATGGTGCTTTCTTCCAAGAAGGAGCCGTGTACATTTGCATGGAGTTCATGGACGGAGGTTCCATCGATAAGCTGTACGCCGACGGTGTACCCGAAGGTGTACTGAGGAAGATTACCTTTGCCACCACCATGGGCCTCAAGTCACTCAAGGATGAACACAACATTATTCATCGCGACGTCAAGCCTACCAACATCCTGGTCAACACTAGGGGCGCAGTCAAGATTTGTGATTTTGGTGTGAGCGGCAACCTTGTCGCCAGTATTGCCAAAACCAACATTGGATGTCAAAGCTACATGGCGCCTGAGAGAATATCCTCGGGCGGCATCGCACAAGCAGGCGCCAACCCTGGAGGTGGCACATATAGCGTACAAAGCGACATTTGGAGTTTGGGATTGACCATCATCGAGTGCGCACTTGGACAGTATCCTTATCCACCAGAGACGTACAACAATATCTTCAGTCAGCTCAGTGTAAGTGTGCCAAGCCATGTCTTTTCTCTCTCACTCTCTCTTCTACGAGTCAAATATCAACTAATTCTCTCTAGGCTATCGTTGATGGCGAGCCACCGGATCTGCCCGAAGAAGGATACTCTGATGCAGCCAAGAATTTTGTACGCGGCTGCTTGAACAAGATTCCCAACCTGCGACCTACTTACGCAATGCTGCTTCAACATGCATGGCTTGCCCCGCTTGCTAAGCCAGATACTATTACAGAAGAAGAGGAGGACGAGGTCGTTGCCGCACAAGAAGCTGCCCCAGAGCAAGCGGCCGGTGACAAAGGACCAGCCGAAGCCATTGAACCTGTAGAAGACCAAGAAGTGGCAGACTGGGTCAAGGCTGCCCTTGAAAAGAGAAGAAGCGGCAAGATGAAGGGCGTTGAAAAGCCTGCACTGCATGCCGCGCCGCTGGACGCGCGAGTGCAGAGCCCTTCGCACAATGGCACAAATGGCTCTGCTGCGGCGGAATCAGCAGAGGTTGCTGCGTAGATTGTCCAAGGCGTTGCATAGTGAATGGAGTGTTGATGTCTCTCTCTCTCTCTCTCTCACACACACACAAAAGCCAGACACTATGCGTGTCGAGGTCCTGTATCTTTTTATTGAGCGCTTCTTGGTTCCTCTGCCTTTGTCAGAAAAGCAAGGCAGCATAATATGCCATCTTGTACACTTTCGGCGTTGTGTCGGCGCATTACTGGAATGATTGATATGAAGCATTCGAGTTCTGGCATTGAGCGTGGAAATCACATGCACCTAGCATAGCATACAGCTTATTCAGTTGGATTCATATCGGAAATCTCGCCATAGATGTGACATGTGCCAACCAAAGTATAATGAGAAATGCATTTCACCCATCTTTTCGCCTATGGACAGATTGCAGACATGGTAATGAATTCCGTCCCAAGGTCTTACCATGTTCCACATATTCCAGCTCCTACCATATAAAGTTTCACCGCAAGTGCTTACTTCGCGTGTCCGTCCAATGCCTATTTTTGGTTAGATAAATTTTAGGAGACACACAGTCGTGACGTGAATGTAGTGCGCGCCAACACGTGACGCTGAGGCCCAAGCGTAATTGCGGCGGCCATGTGTCGTGGTGCGGCGGGAAAGAACACAGTAGTCGGAACAACGTCAAGAAGTGGCCACGACTTTCTTTCATACGCCCCGCCCACGTCTCCCCTGTAATGCCACTGGCTTAGGACACAGTCTTCTCCCCCTTCTGCCACTCTTAAAAGTCGAGGCTACCCCGCGGGTTCTTTTTTTTTTAATTCGCTCCTTCGCAACATCTCCACTTGTCCCTAGGGACAGACATTAAACATGTCCGGCGGCACAGACTACACGTACGATGAACAGGTATGGTTTGGATGCGCACCATTGATCAATCTGTCTCTAACAAGCTTGCAGGGCCAGTTCTTTCCCTACTTCATCCTCACCGTCACTACACTCGTCACTGTCCCCACCACAATATCATTCCTGAGGCCAAGCAAAGGTGCGCATATCGCTCATGTTGCACTGATTACTGTACTGACATGAAAACAGAACTCGAGAACACTGGAGTGCGCATCGAATCCGACTTCACCCCCGAACATGCCGATCTTATTCAAGGACAACGAAAGAAGCAGAAGCGCATGGAGAGGAGGATCAAGCGGGGTCTCGTCATGGTGGGCGGTTGGGCGCTCAACGCCGCCATGGTGTACCTGATATTGGTCACTTCATCGGTCGCACCTGAGATTTGGGACCCCTATAGGATTCTCGGAATTTCTAGGGTACGAGCATTCTTGCCCAAGACTCCCTTCGATCCCTCGACTAGCATTACTAACTCGCAATACAGAGCGCAGACGAGAAGGAAATCAAGAGGCACTACCGAAAACTGTCTCTGACTCTGCACCCTGACAAGGCTCGCGAGGATCCCGCAAAGAACATTACCACACAGACCATCAACGACCACTGGGTAGACGTCACCAAAGCCTTCAAGGCTCTTACCGACGAGGACATCCGCAACAACTTCCTTCAGTATGGACATCCTGATGGCAAACAAAGCCTCAGTATCGGCATTGCGCTACCGCAGTGGTTGGTCACTGAAGGTTCTGGCAAATACGTTCTGCTCATCTATGCGCTCGCCCTCGGTGTCATTCTTCCCTACACAGTCGGCAAGTGGTGGTATGGAACTCAGAGGTTGACCAAGGAAAAGGTGTTGGTTGCAAGTGCCGGCAACATCTTCCGTGACTACGACAACGACCAAGGCGACACCGGTGTCATCTATGCGCTGAGCAGTGGAGAGGAGTTCAACGAGCTTCTTTCCGGACAGAAAGCAGAAAACGGCCTAGCGAAATTGGAACAGCAGGTGCTCTCTGAGAGTTC
This sequence comes from Curvularia verruculosa, assembly GCA_036172615.1. Lineage (NCBI taxonomy): Eukaryota > Fungi > Ascomycota > Dothideomycetes > Pleosporales > Pleosporaceae > Curvularia > Curvularia verruculosa. The sequence continues at coordinate 112,999 of JAWDHC010000061.1, read as the reverse complement.
CGGATCCCTCGTTCCCAAAACACTCACACTCAAGGACCGCCAAAAACTCGACGATCTCGAAGACAGCCGGAGACGCAAGGTCCTGACTTTGTTGTGGGCATACCTTGGCCGCGTTGAACTCGAGGACGAGACTCTCAACGAGGAGAAGTTTGCCGTTGCTCCCATCGCATTCCGACTGAATGAGGCTTATACCGCAATCGCATTGGCATATGGCAACACCGCAGCAGTACTTTCGGCATACAGGACATCGCAAAATATCATCCAGGCTCTACGACCAGGATCCTCGCCCTTGGAACAACTGCCTTATTTCACACCCGCCGTCGCTAACGCCGCTGAGGCAGAACGATCAAGGACACACCTTAGCATTCATGAGTTTATGCAACTCCCAGAAGATGAGCGCAAGGCGCGTCTGGTACAGCCCGGCCTTCTTTCCCAAGAACAGTACAACACATCCATGTCCGTAGCTACCCAGATTCCCCGCTTCCATCTTGAGAAGGCCTTCTTCAAGGTTGTTGGTGAACGATTTGTTACACCTAGCAGCTTGGTCCAGTTTGTACTCAAGGGCCGTTTCCTTTCCTCGGGCGCCACCGACGTTCCAGAAGTCAACCCCAAAGATCTCCTTGACATTGATCCTGCCGAAGGCGACGTTGCCGCAATTACTGGACGCAAGAACGACAGCTCTACTGACAAGCCTATCCAACCTCCTCTCGCACACGCACCATACTATGCCCGCGATCACGCACCAAGATGGCATGTGTTCCTCGCCGACAGCAAGCAAGGGCGCATTGCAGTACCTCCATTCACATTTTCCACCTTTGACAAGCCTATCCTTGACGAAAGCGGCAAACCCACATGTAACGTCCAGACTCTCAAGATGCAATTCGGTGCCCCACCACAGCCTGGCAGCTATACTTTTGTCATGCACTTGATCTGCGACAGCTACGTTGGCATGGATACTAAGACGGAAGTCACTTTGGTTGTGGAGGATGCCAGCAAAGCCGAGCAGGTCGAAGAGGAGGAAGAGATCAGTGAGCCAGATGAGGGTAAGTTTCTCAAATATCGACAAGCAGAAAACAGTCGCTTACATGTTGCAGATTCTCTTGCTGGCCAGATGCGTCAAATGAAGACCGGCGGTGCGCCAACAAAGAGGCGGAAACAAGTTACCGACGACTCCAGCGGTAGCGATACTGAAGGCGACGTTGAGTCTGAGAGCGAGACTGATACTGACACAGACTCGGACGAGGAGTAGGTTGCCTGGTTTTTTCTTTTCTAGATGGATTGTAATTCACCGCATTCTTCGTATGCAAAGCGACGTGAGCAGATGAAAGCAGAATGTAGATGCTAGCGATAACAGCTCTTGGCATTGGTTCCTCGTCTTCACCATTTTTGGGGAGATCCAGCTGCCACTGCAGGCATTTCTTGGCGTTTTGGCGACAGGGGACAACTCGCGACTTTAGGGAGTACCATTATGATTTTCGGGATGGAGTGCGTTTTCGCGAGAGGAAAGATGAAGAGGGAGAGGGAGAGGGAGGGAGGAGAAGATGTATAAATGATGTGTACATAAACGATGACATACATTGAACATTCTCGACTTTACGACCTTTTTTTTCTTTTCTCCTTGATGATATTTGGAGCTGCTCTTTTTCATCGCAGCAACAAGGTAGCTAGTCAGGCCGGAAAAGAAATATCTCCGCAGCCCTTAACTATCCCATGTCACTTTCTTCTTCTTCTTCTTCTTCTTCTTCTTCTTCTTCTATTCATCGAACCAGTCGTAAGCACAGAAACGTACTTTACACCAACTTCTTCCATACTATGTATATTCCCACTCTGTACGCAGACACTGCCATCGCCATCACCAAGACCTTTTTATATACCTACCTGCCTCACCCACCCCACCCCACCCCTGCATGCGCATACATCTCTGCCTAATGGATGCCTTTCCTTCCGAAGGAAATTTTTTATTCTGATCGACAGACGACAAAAAATAGCCTTAATGCATTGAACTATTAGTACCGTGTGGTGTTCGTCGTGGTTCGCGGCGGTTCCACCCATAACGTGTGGGGTTTCAGCCGCGTCTCGGCTCCTAGCCGGCACTTTGTGGGTTACCAATGAGCGTTTTTGGGGTTTGATTTGGGGACTTTGGGGACTTTGGGGAGATATGGTGGGATAGATGAGTGTTGGTGGTGTATGTGAAGGGAAGGGTAGTTGATGGATGATGAGAGTGCGAGGGTTGGGGGTCGTTGTGATAATGTATAATGACTAGTTGGGGACGTTGGAAGAGAACTATATTCTTTCGTATAGTATGGTTAATATCCGATGCCCAGCCCCAGTCTCGATCTCTCTCTTCAATATCGCGCGTCCATCACACATACAACAACGCGATGACGCTACGCGCCTCGCTATAGCTACCATCCCCACCTCCACGCCTGACCCCTGTCTCAACGCTCAACCCCTTCATAACGCCTCGCAACGGGAGCCGCAGGAACCGAAGGGGAATAAAATGCCTGCCTAAGGGTATGGCCAAGGCATGAATTACGCCACAACCCCCCAGATCAGTCCTTGGTCCCCACTTCTTTGCCTTGGCAGCCCCATCGGATACCAATGCCTCCGCTCCTCCAACATCCTCAGGCAGGTGAAAAACGTGCCTCAGACACCCAAGGCGGAAAAGAAGAACCTTGATTCAAGCAATCTTGGCAGCAAATCACCTGCTTGGCATGCTGCGGGAGTCTTCAGCGCCGGTAGCAAAAATGTCGACAGGTCACGCTATGTGTGTCAGATGGTGATTGTGATGGACCAATTTGCTTGGGCGATCATTTTGTTAAGGACGTGGCGTAGTGAAGCTGTGTCGTTGTGTTGAGAAGAGAATGGATAAAAGGACATGCATGGTCGCGGAGAATTAGAATCCTCCTCATCACACTCTCTCATATTCACTCGACAAAAGCCCTTTGGTGCTTTCCTTCTTTTCATCCGCTTTTGGATTTTTTTAAGCGGCTTTGATAGTCTGCATCATCACACTCTCTTTTGCTTACGCTTCTATACCGATACGTCTGTGACGTCGACTTTTTTTTTAATCTTTTATAACGAAGAACTTTAATCACCGATTTTCATCTTAGTGTGTTCGAGTCGAGTATCCAATCGTTACGAGTATATCCAACATGTCTATCAAGGCTATTGCTACCATCTTTTTCGCGGCTAGCTTCGCTGGTAAGTGATTCGGGACGGGGTGCTACGAAAGAATGACACTGACTAAGATGATTTAGCCGCAAAGCCCATCAACACTCAGTCTGCCCTGAGTCTCAACAAGCGCCAGATCGATATCAACTCGGTCGTCAACGGCGTGAACATCGACAACGGCGGCTTCAACTTCATCGACGGCTTCAACGACTTCAACCAGCAGGAGCGTGTCGTTCAGATCCAGCAGCAGAACATCCAGATTGTCGATGAGCGCTCTCGCCAGCAGGTGGTGCAGCAGGTACAGCAGGTCCTGATTGTCGACCAGGTCAACAACGGCTTTAACAACGACCTGAACAATCTCTTCCGCAAGAGCAACTTTGCCAACCGCTTCCGCGACACCAGGACCGATATGCTCGTTGTGCAGGAGATTGTGACAGTCATTGACGACGGCCGGGGCAACCGCCGCGAGCAGAGTGTCTTTGCTCAGAACGTGGTTGTTGCCAACCGCGGTGGCCGCCGCCAACAAACTGTCATGATCTTTGACAGCCGCAAGTTGGTTGCACAGGACATTCTCCGCAACAATGCGTTTGAGCGGCTCAACCGCGCCGGCGGTATTGCCGGTGCCACTGGCGCTCTTGACAAGTCTGTTCCCCGTAAGACCAAGGGCTACCAGCTGTTTGACGAGAGGCCTTCTTGGGCCAACATCGAGGAGGACCCTGCTGGTGAGCTGGGCGCCATCTGGCAGGATGCTCTGCGTGATCTGCAGGATGCGAACAACGATGACCAGGACAACAAGCTGAATGAGAGGCTGGCTGAGGAGGAGAAGAAGGCGCTCGAGGATGCGAAGAGAAACCAGGACGGGGCTGATAATAAGCAGGATGAGGCTGATAAGAAGGCCGAGGAAGAGCAGAAGAAGGCTGAGGAGCAGAAGCAGGCTGAAGAGGATAGGAAGCAGGCCGAAGAGCAAAAGAAGCAGGATGAGGAGCAGAAGAAGCAAGAGGAGGAGCAGAAGAAGCAGGAGGAGGAGCAGAAGAAGCAGGATGAAGAGCAAAAGAAGCAGGAGGAGCAAAAGGCCGCCGAGGAGGAGAGGAAGCAAGCTGAAGAGCAGAAGCAGGCTGATGAGCAGAAGAAGCAGGAGGAGCAGAAGCAGGCTGAAGCGGAGAGGAAGCAGGCTGAGGAGGAGAAGAAGAAGCAGGAAGAGCAGCAGAAGAAGGCTGAGGAGCAAAAGGCCGCTGACGAAGCTGCTAAGAAGGAGGCCGAGCAGAAGAAAGCCCAGGAGCAGGCCGACAAGGCCAAGGCTGAAGAGGCAAAGGCAAAGGAGGAACAGGCTGCTAAGGACGCAAAGGCCGAGGCTTGAGCTCCTCTACAATGTCTATGAGGTAAATACGATGACCAGCATATAACGAACATCGCCCGCACTTGAAATGCGAGCAAGTAAGAGAAAAGAGAGACGATGAAAACAAACCGCTTTTTACGTAGCCAGTTGAAATATACCCAATTTGAGCTTCTTTACCATTGGATTTCCAACACTTGCAGGATGTGATGAGAAGAATTCTTGAAGTGTGATAGACATCTGTCTCAACACTGGAGGTTTCGGGGCTTGAAAAGTGAATGGCTATTTTCTGTTGCTTCCTCTCTTTTGTATATTAGTTCAATCGCATGGACTGTTGAAGTAACACCATCTCGACAATGGACATGGTGAATGACTTGTTAGGCCTGGTTTCAACAACAATCTATATCACCAATCTGGCCGATCCTTTCACATACGACCATAGGCCGCGTAACGATCTGGATCCCGTCCGATTTCCGAGCGATAAACCGCTGACCGGCGGGTTAGTAGTCAGGTGGGTGACCACTGGCGAATCTCCGCTGTCGTATGATTTTTTTGCTGGCAGAAGAATGCTACTCTTTTTTATTTTTTCTTCTCAAGACTCTCCCCTCTTCCAGACTCCACTGTCGATTGGTTTTAGTGTCACAGACTGTCAAAAACTCCTCTGCTACTCTCATGTATGATTCCATGCGAGTGGACTCAACTCCGGGTGTGGCGGACATGCTTAAAGCGGTGGGCTTATCATACTGCATCTGCTTCATCTTTCAAGGTGTTGATGCAGTAATGCTAAAAGCAATACAATCTTAGCCAACTGTGAATCAACCCAGCTTTTCTCTCCGACTTGACTGGAACATATGCCGAGTATTGGCATAAAGGCGTCTCAATGTAAAGAATGCTTATTACAGCTGGCAAACTGAAACGTCGGAGCTGACAATTCCAGGCACTAAGGCTGCGCGTAGTAATGCGGTACGGTTGATGGTAGCTGAGACGACGCTTGTGGCAGGGGCTGGCAGGGGCTGTCCAAAGCACACCATCTACAATTCTTCGCCTACAAACCAAGCTTCGGAGCGTCTTGGGGATCGGTAGTGATTTTTGTGCGTTATGGTGTATACAGAGTCGCGCTTGTTTTGTCAACTGGGTGTCATACTAGTACAATCAAGTTCCAAGTGTGCGCCTTAGCCACGCTACTTGGAGGCCCCCAAGAGTGAGCACCCGATGCTTAGGTTAGGGGAAATGGGCTTGGCACGCCCCTGTTGCCGTCGTGAATGGGTTTGTGAGGCTGTGGAGCGCAAATAGTATTGTACCATGTTGGCAGCGCTCACCGGAAATGAGTTTCTGTTGTGTGTGAATCTGAGCCAGTGGTCAGGTATGCGATGGTGGTATTTGGGCTCAAGCACTAAGACATGTGGAGGGAAAAGAATGACTTGTCGTCCGTTTCTGGCACTGACGTGTCAATGAGGCCGGGCGGCTAGCAGAGAAGAGTCATACCTTCACACGCTGTTCGCTGCCGTATTGGGGTAAGACATGGTTCTTCCGCCACGACTATTGTTGGGCAGACATCTCGCGATGTCTGGGTAGACTATTTTGACAGGCTAGGCCAACTTGGGCAAAGCGTGCCAAGCGGTGACGTAACGTTGATTGGCGGGGATGGTGGCAGCGACCGGAAACTTGCAGCAGGCGCCCAGAAGCTTCTACAGACAGGGTGGAATGCCCGCCTAGCTTCGAGATATGACGAGAAGTCACTCCACATCACTGGTTGTTTCCTGACACTTCGCCCTCACCAGCGTCCAACTGACAGCACTAGTATATATTTCGCCCGAGTCTTGCCCTTCCAGACTCTTTTCTGTTCAACAGAGATACCCATACACCATACAGCGCATACACAAACCCGATTGCACGCTCACAGCGTATAATTTTCTCTTTGGCTTTAGGCCATTCTACTAGGCTAGTCACTAATCACAATGACTTCATTCGATGCCTACACCGACCGAGCAGCAAAAGCTCTGGCAGACAGCTTTGATCTAGCCAAGGGCTACGCGCACTCACAACTCACACCTCTACACCTTGCCGTCTCATTAATAGACCCACCCAAGGACCTAGCAAACACAGTCGACGTACCACCGCCACCGCTATTCAAACAAGTACTCGAACGCGCAAATGGCGATCCACAAGCCTTCGAACGCAACCTCAAGAAGGCCATGGTCCGGTTACCAAGCCAAGATCCTCCGCCAGAGCGCACCTCACCCTCACCAGCAATGGCCAAGGTGCTGCGCTCTGCCGAAGAGTTGAGCAAGACGCAAAAGGATAGCTACATCGCCGTCGACCATCTCATCATGTCCCTCTGCCAGGATTCGCAAATACAGCGCATCCTCGCCGAGTCAAACGTACCCAACACGAAGCAGATCGACAATGCTATCCAAGCACTCCGAGGAACAAAGCGGGTCGACTCGAAGACGGCAGACGCCGAGGAAGAGAACGAAAACCTCAAGAAGTTCACCATCGACATGACTGCAATGGCACGAGAGGGCAAGATCGACCCTGTCATTGGTCGTGAGGACGAGACACGACGAGTCATTCGCATCCTGACTAGGCGAACCAAGAACAACCCTGTTCTTATTGGTGAACCTGGTGTTGGTAAGACTACAGTCGTTGAAGGTCTTGCCCGCCGAATTGTCGATGCCGATGTACCGGCAAACCTTGCAGCATGCAAGCTGCTATCACTCGACGTTGGTGCTTTAGTTGCTGGCAGCAAGTACCGCGGAGAGTTTGAAGACCGCATGAAGGGAGTTTTGAAGGAGATTGAAGAGTCCAAAGAAATGATAGTCTTGTTCGTGGACGAAATCCATCTGCTCATGGGCGCTGGATCGTCCGGCGAGGGTGGTATGGATGCTGCCAACCTACTCAAGCCCATGCTGGCTCGTGGACAGCTCCACTGCATTGGTGCAACCACTCTAGGCGAATACCGCAAGTATATTGAAAAGGATGCTGCTTTCGAGCGTCGATTCCAGCAAGTCCTTGTCAAGGAGCCTTCCATTCCCGAGACTATCTCCATTCTTCGAGGTTTGAAAGAGCGATACGAAACGCACCATGGTGTAACCATCATGGACGGTGCCATTGTTGCAGCTGCCACTCTTGCTGCACGCTACCTTACACAACGGCGGCTGCCTGACTCTGCTGTCGACCTGATTGATGAAGCAGCAGCAGCAGTACGTGTGACTCGCGAGTCACAACCTGAAGCCCTGGATAACCTCGAGCGGCGCCATCGACAACTCCAGATCGAGATTCACGCTCTCTCTCGGGAGAAGGATGAAGCCTCACAGACACGTCTAAAGGAGGCTCGTGCCGAAGCCGCCAACATTGAAGAAGAGCTGAGACCACTTCGTGAGATGTACGAACGCGAAAAGGGTCGCAGCAAAGAGATTCAGGACCAGAAGCTCAAGCTCGAAGGTCTCAAGACCAAGCTTGCCGAAGCCGAGCGTATGCGCGACATTCAGACTGCCTCTGATCTCAAGTACTACGCCATTCCAGACGTTGAGCAGCGCATCGGCGAATTGGAGCGTGAGAAGGCTCGCGCAGATGCCGAGATGTACTCACACCAGGCAAGCGGAGGCGGCGAGTCTCTCCTGAGTGATGCCGTTGGCCCAGACCAGATCAATGAGATTGTCGCTCGCTGGACCGGTATCCCCGTTACTCGACTCAAGACGACTGAGAAAGACAAGTTGCTCAATATGGAGCGTCATCTACAGCAAGTCGTCGTCGGTCAGAAGGAGGCTGTCACGTCGGTCTCCAATGCTATCCGGCTCCAGCGCTCTGGTCTTGCCAATCCCAACCAACCACCAAGCTTCCTCTTCTGTGGTCCATCTGGTACCGGAAAGACGCTACTCACCAAGGCTCTTGCTGAGTTCTTGTTTGACGACCCCAAGGCTATGATCCGATTTGACATGTCCGAGTACCAAGAGCGACACTCTCTGAGCAGGATGATTGGTGCACCGCCAGGCTATGTCGGCCATGACGCGGGAGGTCAACTTACTGAATCCCTCCGTCGCAAGCCCTTCTCTATCCTTCTCTTTGATGAAGTCGAGAAGGCCGCCAAGGAAGTTCTCACCGTCCTCCTGCAGCTCATGGACGACGGTCGCATCACCGACGGTCAAGGCAGAATTGTCGACGCAAAGAACTGCATTGTCGTCATGACTTCCAATTTGGGTGCTGAGCACTTGTCACGCCCCAACGCACCTGACGGCAAGATTGACCCCACCACCAAGGAGATGGTCATGAATGCGCTACGCAACTGGTTCCTTCCCGAATTCCTCAATCGTATCTCGTCGATTGTCATCTTCAACCGTCTCACGAAGCGCGAGATTCGCAGCATCGTGGATGTGAGAATGGACGAGATCCAGAAGCGACTCAACCAGAACGGAAGGAACGTACGCATCGAAATGTCGCCCGAAGTACGCGACTACCTTGGTTCTGCTGGATACTCACCAGCCTACGGTGCCAGACCACTGGCGCGTCTCATCGAGAAGGAGGTACTCAACCGACTTGCTGTACTCATCCTCCGTGGCTCTATCAGGGATGGTGAGACAGCTAGGGTTGTACTTGATGAAGGACATGTGGCTGTACTGCCGAACCACACTGACAGCGAAGATGACTCTGAGATGTACGATGAGTCTGATGCTGTCCATGAGCTGGACGATGACGATGCAGGCATGGACCTGTACGACTAAGCGGATAGGAAGGAATTATCTGACATGTAAAAAAAAACTAGATGACGGGCATTTTCAGCATTGGCGTTATGGATGAACAGGTGGTTTTTCTTTTGGGAAAGCAACATGTCTTTTGATCAAGACATTTTCCATGGGTTTATGAGTTATGATTGATGGTTTGATTTCAAAAGAATACTTTCGAAAGGCATTTTAGGATAGCATATCTGACCACCAGTGTCTTTTACATAGTTAATTATATAAGTATTTCAAAATTTTCTCTGCTGTTGGGCAAATGTGAAATGTCATTTGTAGTTTCATAAACAAAAAAACATGAGCTCAACTGAATCACAAGCTGACAACCGTAGTTACTAGCAGTCAAAAAAATGAAGAATTTTTGGTTACATGTCATACATCCACAATATCATCTCAGGTCATGAAACTTTTGTCATTTCTTCGTCGAACGTTCCCATGATGGACTACTTAGCCAAATACATGTTTTTTATTTGCCTAAGCCCGGGTATATTGCGTCCCACTCCACCACATACTCGAACATTCTAGTAGAAGAAACCCAGAATCTTGCCAGCAACGTGCTTCCTGCGGGCCTCCTCGTGGTCCATGATACCGGCGGAGGTGGTCAGGACGATGAAACCGAACTGACGAGAAGGAAGCAGCTTGACGACCCACTTCTCCATGTCGCGGAGCTGGACGTTGTAGCGGGGAGAGATGACACCGGTCTTGTTGATACGGCCGATGAGCTGGATGACGATCTTGCCGTTGCGGTGGTCATCGACCTCCTCGAACTCGCCAATGTAGCCTGAAAGCAAAACTGTCAGTGTATGTTGCGGCGAAATAAACATCAGACGTCATGAAACGGTTCCGAAGACGTGTAAGTCCTCCGCAGTTCAATATATCGGACACTTAAAGGTCAATGATCGTGGGAATCGAGATCATTAACTAGTTATCAGCCCGAAAGGGGTTGCAGGAATGGGGATGCGGATGCGCGCGGGACAACAGGTCGTTCGCGCCGGAATCGAGTCGTCCATGGATGAAGAAAATTTTGACGTACCGTGCTTCTGCATGACGCGGAGGAACTTGACAATGACCTTGGAGGAAGGGCGGATCAGGACCTGGCGCTTGCCGGCCTTCTCGGCGTTGTTGATGGCGTTAAGCGCATCGTTGAGGACGGAGGTCTTGACCATTTTGGCGGTATCTGGAGATTCTCGGTGGCGGCGGTGGGCGACTGAGGTATCTACGCGTGGATTGTGGTTAGCCTCCAGATGCCAGAGCGTGGAGAGTGCCCTCAGACTGCAAGCATGAGGGTTCTTCAGCTCTTGTCGCAGAGGAGAAGCAGTGTCGCCTTCATCCTTGCGGACGATGGCGATTGCATCCCCAGGCTCTGAAGGGCACTCGGGTTGACAAGGACATACCTCGGCTGGTGCGGGTGGTGAGCGGTAGAGGAGAGTTGGCTGGAATGCAAAAGTTCGAGTTTGACCTGGGAAATTGGTGTGGTGGGCCGTGCGCTCGCTAACTCGTCTGTGCTTGGCATCGCAGCGCCCCCGACTGGACCCTTGCACGCCGGACTCGACCGCCTACCAACACCACGCCTCGAGAAGCACCCCACACGATCATCGTAGAATCTTTTGATTGGAGATTGGAATGCTTTGCTTCAAAGCATTATCATCACAACTGGAACGGAAGCTCTAGTTTGACAGATGCAGCGCCCATGTCGCGCCTTCACGTGCCGACGCGATGTCTAACCGCTTTAGTCATGACGTAGCACTACATCCTTTGCCTCCCAGTGTATCTGTATTACGAATCCTGTATCTGGCACTCTACACTTTCGCCTGACGCCTTTTACCCTTTACCACCATGTCTGAAGCATGCTGCACATGCGCTGCCCTGCTTACTTCTATACCGCCAACGTACGACGAGAAGACAGAGAAACCGTCACAGTTCGAGCGTAGACTCGACTGTTGTGGCCGTGCTATATGTGCTCGATGCTTGACCGACAACCCTAGATTTCAGAACTATTGTCCATTCTGTCAGATAGCGACGGGGCCATCAGCGCTGCCCCCCCAAGGTCTACGCGACCCTCCAACGTATTCGCCACCAGACGAGCAACCTGCAGATGACGAGTTACCACCCTACTCAGCACACAGCACTTTGCAAGCACCGCTTGAGAAGTCCAAAACAAATACCGAAGATGCACCCGACGTGCTGCATTTTGTCGACCAAAACAACGACTCGATACTGTCGCTATCTCTACGATATGGTGTACCCGCCGACGCCTTGCGCCGAACGAATAACTTATTTGCCGACCATTTGCTAGCTGCGCGCAGAACAATTCTCATACCCGGGGAATACTATAAAGGTGGAGTCAGTCTTAGCCCGCGGCCAATAGAGGGTGAGGAACAAGAAATCAAAAAGACAAAACTGAGAAAGTTTATGGTCAAGTGCAAGGTGGCAGAGTAAGTCATATGCGCTAATCTTGGGGCAATGAGTAACGAATGCTGACTAAAGGTGCAGGTATGATGTTGCCCTTCTATATCTTGAACAAGCAGACTACAACCTTGAGCAAGCGATAACTGCATTCAAGGCCGATGAAGAATGGGAGAAGGAGCATTCTTTAGAGGCAGCTAAGAAGGGCAAATCCAAGGCTTCTCAGAGCCTGGGCCGTCGGAAGTGGGGGTTTGGGGGTCTGACGGGCCAAATCTAGAGCAACAATGTTGTCACAAAGCGCGCCTCGCTGCTCTAATTCTACGTAGTGGGACGAACGAGCGGAACATTTCCTGCAAAGAGCGACCACGTGACCATGCTTGTATATCACCACACTCTCTTCTAGTCCTAAGAGGCAATATTAGACTAGTGACTGCAATCTACATCTAGAAATGTAACTCAATATGAAAGATTGATACTCTTGTGTCCTGTCCTACTCATGCAATGGGCCTGAAGAAACGTTAGCCTTTCTCAGTACATCCAAGATCAGGAGAAGGAGGAGTGGGTCGGGTGCGGAAGTAACCGCGGGCTACAGGGAGGCGTACCAGCTAATCTCCATGTCATGTCAGCTTTAGCATTTGGCTTACAGTGCTGAGGCAGCTTATACAGTAACGTATTCGTAGTGGCAGATCATTAGCAGGTCCCGCAGTCGTATGCTTTCCTTGACTATCCTCAGCGCTACCTGCACGCTACAAGTGGTAATGCGGCATTAAATTGAGCTCTACAATAGTAGCGCTCCACGTGCTATTTCTTGCACCTGACTAACAGGCCATCTTACCCGGAGTATATCGTTCATACGTACGTGGTTGCCGTTGGCGCCTGTGCGCTAGTGGGCTTATTCCACACATAAACACTTTTCTCCGTAAAACTAAGCGAATACCTCAGCAAGGCTGTCTTTAGCCAAAGCTTATTCGCTGTAGAAGGACCCGTTTTTATATGCCAGACAATCCATTCTTAATTAAACCCTTGGCATTAAACCTTATATGCCCACGTCGTACGAGCCTTTCAAAGGCCTACACAAGCAACTCTGTACATATTCTCAAGCTCTGGGTCAATTTAAGGTCTTAATGCCTTACGGCGGTATGCACATCGCATCCGTATTACGAGATTGAGGCTAGGATATACCCTCCGTCCATCGAAAGCATGAGCCACCCCCAGTGACAGACCTTCGAACGAGAGTCCGATGACATCGAGCTCATATTATCAAGATGCAGCAGTAATCACAGACCCCGGGACCGCACCCTTGGCTCCGGAGATCCTCGAAAGAGATGCATAAGTATGGAGGTGGTTCACTCAGAAGAGAAAAACTGCCAACCGCCTCTCTTGCGCAAAACATCAATTTTCCCTGTGCTTTTGGCCATCTCACCATGGCGCCATTACTTTTCGCAGCGATATTTTTCGGCTTAGCTGCGGCTCAAACACTGGGAACTACGCCAGAGGTGCAGCCAAACCTCACAACCTACAAATGCACCAAAGCAGGAGGATGCAAGCCACTGGATACTGCGGTTGTCATCGATGCCCTGAGACACAACATCCACATAGCTAATTCGAACTCGAGTTGCGGCGACAGGAACAACCCGCTGAATACTGCGGCCTGCCCTGACAAGGAGACATGCGCTAAGAATTGCATTATCGAAGGCATCCAGAACTACACAACACAGGCTGTCTTTACAGATGGCGACAATCTCCGTCTTGACATGTTTAACCCAAGTGGCGAATATTCGAGTCCGAGAGTGTATCTGCTAGCGGAGAACAAGCAAAATTACGAAATGTTGCAGTTGAATGGCAACGAATTCACTTTCGATGTTGACATGTCAAAGTTGCCTTGCGGCATGAATAGCGCGTTGTACCTGAGTGAGATGGAAGCTGATGGCGGGCGTTCGGAGCTCAATCCCGCCGGAGCGGCTTTTGGTACAGGATATTGCGATGCTCAATGTAATGTCAGGCCTTTTATAAATGGTGAAGTAAGTGTAGTTACGCGCCTATTGAGCCATTGCTGACCTCTTTCAGGGTAACGTCAACTCGGAAGGCTCCTGTTGCAACGAAATGGATGTTTGGGAGGCCAATAGTCGGGCGAACCAGATTGCGCCACACGTCTGCGCAAAAGAAGGCCTGATTAGATGCTCTGGCAGCGAGGACTGTGGCGTAGCTGGTGTTTGCGGTAAGACGGGTTGTGGAGATAATGCGTACAACTTCCGGAACTCGAAAGACTTCTACGGCCCTGGTCTCAAGGTCGACACGAATAGGCCGTTTACCGTTGTTACCCAATTCCCAGCCAAGTATGGCGTGCTTCAAGCCATCGTCCGCAAGTATGTGCAAGACGGCGTTGTCATTGAAAACGCCATGCAGAATGTCACTATGGATCAGGTATGGTGCTCAGCCCAGGGCCGTGCTAGAGAGTATAACAAGTTCGGTGGCCACAAGACCATGGGGGACGCGCTAGAGCGTGGTATGGTTCTTGTATTCAGTCTTTGGTGGGACAAGAGTGGTGGCATGGCTTGGCTTGACGGTGGCCTCAACGGTCCTTGCAACGCCACTGAGGGCTTCCCCGACGCTATTCAGCAGAAGGTGAAGAATCCCACAGTTACTTTTAGCCGAGTCAGATGGGGTGAGATTGGCTCGACATTCGGAGAGTCAAAGTAGACTATCAGACCATGAAGCATTGTATGGTTCAGAAGTATCTTGGCTAGCTGCGGGTGTCTTGGGTAGCTTACTGTGAGCGTGAGAATTTAGTCGCTGACCAAAATCTCTCCATGCCCTCGCAAAAGCATACAAGTACAGCGTACCAAAACCAACATTGCAGATACATCTTTGTGGTTTTCAGTTATAACCAGGGATCACATCCGTCAACTGTAGGCTCCAGCCAATAAAAGGGCACTCGTTGGTTTTGTAGTACTAAATTCAGATCAGCATGGCTTTCCGCCTAGATTACCATTGATTTACCACGAATGGCAGACGCTCTATAGGCTATCCATGTGCAAGATCAACTACCTCCACTTGTAGCCCCCCCACCCGTTTATTGACAAAGTCTTCTCTCAAAGCACTGTGGCTTGATAGTTTGGCGCGAAGGCACAAAACACTCGCAAACTCAGATTTCCCAAGGGGGCCCACATACTTGGCTACGCTGGCGCTCCTCAGGCATCGAATAAACGCCTTGTAAGCGACCCAAAATGCAGGTTCCATAAGAGCATGAAACGCTAACTGCACAGTGGGCGCTTCGAAAAAACAAGAGGCCCAGCCAAGGTGCACATGGTGCTGGTTCGGGCCAAGTGTCGGCGCTTATGTTGCTGTACAAGGTAGCGACTCTGTGCGGTGATTGGCTGGCAAATACCACAACATGGGGAACTAGGTGCACACCCACGCGCGAACTGTGTATGTTTAGGTTGCTAAATGTACCGCATGCAGTTACGCTGCGAAGGAGGGCTAATACTTCTATTCTGGGCCTGGGCTAATGAGTTACGCGCTGCGAATGATAAGGCCAACATCATAGATGCCGGTATCCTAGCGCTGCTGATGCTCGGGCACCAGTGGCTAGTCGCAGCGGCAAGACAGATTTGCTCATTGTTTCTCTGCAATGGTTCGTCTATTTTCAGGGCACGAGTTACGTTTACGGGAGGGTGGTGGGCCTGCAGGGGCAGCGGGTGACAGCACAGGTGTTCTGTAGGCTTGAAACCACAATTGCGACCAAGGTTGTTTTAAAGCCATGTTTGGCCACCCATTCCCCTCCCCCAGCTTACTTTTTTGTTCTATACCGGCTCAGGGCTCATAGTTTCTCTTTGAGGGAATCTCGAGAAGCTTTATATCTGGCTTCTTTCAGCACTCTTCCTTTTTTACGTTTCGTCGTCCTTTTTGTTCCTGGCCCCTCTTTTTCCCCATTCATTCTCAAACGAGAGAAAACATAGGTGCTCCTGGTTGACACCTGTTAAACGAAACTGTCATTATACACTATTATTGTTTCCTGCTACGCTTCTCGAATACGGATAATACTACGAGATCAAACTTGAGAGAAAAAAGAACGTCTTTCAGAATGAAGATCAACCCCGCTCCTTTCCACTTGGCCCAGGCCATCATCACCGGCATCGTCGTTGTCCTCAGCATCGCTATCCTTGGTGCTTCGGCGCACACCCTTCGTGTATTCAACAAACAACATCTGTCCAACCCATGGTGGGTACCAATGTGGCCAGAGCACTTTGACGTGCAGGGAACCAAGGCGCTTATTGCTTCGTCGGTGGTGACTTTGGTTCTTTGTGGTACTTTCTTGATTGCATCTTTTGTTCCCAAGGTAAGTTTTTTCTTACAGTGATGCCTACTAGATTGTACATAAACTAACGCTGAGCAGTTGGCTCTCCGCCAGAAATACACCCTCCGTGCTCTTCTTTCTCTGGGCACGCTTCTACCCACTCTCCTTCTCACCCTGATTACTACTGTCTGGGCACACATACTGAACGGTAACGCACCCGAAGTTGATACCATTCAGACATGGACGTGCAAGATGAAGAGCTCGCGGCCACTGGAACAAAACTTACCAGAGGGATTTGCTATGCCGGCCAACATGGGCAACGGTGACTTCAAATCGCTTTGTCAATCGAGCAAGTTTGCTCTCTGGGGAACGCTTGTCGTCTTCCTGCTCGTCGGTGCTAGCATGTGTGTCACAATTGTGACATGGATTGCGGATAAGTGGGCAGCCAGGCAACAAAGGAAGGAGGTTGAGATGGGTAACATCCCCGCAAATCTGCCTTGAGAGACAGCAGAGTGTATTGGTTGTTCTTGAGACATGGGTGCGCTCGGTAATGGGATCGGAAGTAGGCCAGATGTTGGGGAGATCCCTGGACAGGACTTGGTGGGCGAGGAGACATGGAATTGATATCCACTGGGAGGCGTCATGGTGTCCTAGCGCTATGGATCCTACCGGCAGAGACCGGATAGGATGTGTATTTTCTTGATTTTAAGGTTTGAAAAGACCAAATAAACTATTGTAAGCAGTCGATATGTTACCAATGCCTCGTAGTTTGAACATGTTGGAAGGCGTGAGCGGGATGAGTTTACATAGCTTAGCGACCGCCTACCACGGCCATATAGTAAGCAAATTGAGCATGGATGATTGATGAATAAAAGTGCGCAAGCATTCTGTGAATAGTAGTCAGGTCCGTGACGTAGTGCAATTCAACTTGTTAATCATACGTGTCGGTAGCGGCGGCGTGGCGCGACGCTTGATGCAATGCTACAATTTACGGGCGCCATCAGGGGCGCAACCATTTGTCGCTGTGCAGAAGCAATAGCAGACAGCAAATGCCCAAGTGTTTTGTACGGGTAACGACAGACTGTGTCGAGACAAGGCAAAAGGCGGGAGCAGTTTCAGCAGCGGAGTGCGCATATAACAAGTCTGAGCGTCGCTTCACGTTGTGCGTTGGTGCGTCTCCCGCAGTGGATCCCGTGAATAAGCTGGTCAGCGATCACCATTTGGTCCCGTTTTGGGCGTACGGGCTGGCTGCGTTATATCAGCTGCCGCGATCCAGCCGCTCCAGACACCAGACACGGTATAAACTCTCTTTTGTACTGGTGCCCTCCAATCTTCTATGTCGCCAGTGCTGAGACGGACCGTCGCCATTTCTACCCGCCGTTCCTCGATAAGCCGATTAGATCAATCCGCCCCCGGCCGAGGGCTCGAGCGTGCATCCAAGCGGCATCAGAAAGATTCCCCCTCTCCACCGCGGCAACGAGGCTGCATGATTGTTTAGCCCGTCCGGGGCGGCCGTCGTTTCCCTCTCTCTCTTTCCCTCTCCCTCTCTTTCTTCCGTCTGCTCGCTCTGTAATCGCCATGCAACTTGGCCCCACGCCGACTGACCAACACCGCAGCAAGAGACAGGTCCAACCCACTATCACAAGCTATTTCGAGGTGCGGGACGACTCGCACCATCACGACGATCTGCGGGGCCTGGACCCGATTACCCGTCCGCGACACCAAAACACTCGGCCAGCTCCCCAACCACGAGAGCGCCTCGCCCCCGACGTCCCTGGGCCGGTGCAAGCAGACTTGCTGAGTGTGGGCATGCGAGTGCGAAAGAGCGTGTCTGAAGGCTACAAGACGCACAAGATGCTCTCGTCATCGGCAGACCCCTTCATCAGAGCGAGACCTCGTTTGGACGTCAAGCCTCCGCGTGAAGATGTGCCCGATGACTACCAACACCAGCGCGAGCTGCTGCCCTTCAGCGGCCTGCACAAGATTGGCGGCTTCGCTGAACAACCCACCACCAACTTACATCTCTACACATCCACAACTGGCCCACGACCAGCTCATACCTTTCCCCTAACCGCCGATGCCTTTACTCAGCCTTTTTCAAGCCAATCTTCCACCGACAGTGGCTACTTCTCAGCCACGTCTCCCTCGTCCCAACGCCTCCACAATCCCTCAAAACGCTCGTGGCACGACGAAGACGAGGTCAGACCAATCAACACAAACCTCCTCTTCGATTCGCGCACATCATCAGCACGAAGAGCCATGGCCGTTGACTTTGACGACGTGCCTGTCAGCCCATTGAGCGCGACACCCCCACAAGTCGTAAACATGTTGCCGCCTACACGCCAGTATGCGCAGCCAAGGCGAAGACGTCCCACAAAGCGAACCATTAGCGATGATGACATTGACATGGATTTCGAAAATGCCGCCAGCATCGAGGGGCGCGTGGGTGCAGGCAGTAGCAGTGACTTTGAAGAGGCCGACTTTTTGGGTCAAGAGGTCCACATGAGCGGTTCCTAGCCACTCTAGCCCTTATATTCTTCGACACATTTCTTCGACTCTTCTTTTTCAGCGTCTAACGTTCCGTTTTTCTCCATGAGGGGTCTTTTTTCTTCCTCTCTTGGTTTATCTTTTCCTTTTTCCATTGCGACCCATGGCACTTGGCGCTTAACGGTGAATGAAAATGACATGTTCGTGCTGGAAACGTATACCCGGAATGTCTAATTTTTTTTAAGCTCTCTTCTCGACTCTTTGTTTTGGCCGTCTTTTCTAGATACTTCTTTGACTTGTCGTTGTTTCTCCCCTCGAAGGTTTTGGAGACTCCAAGTTGTAAACTGTATGGGCTGACTAGGATATTTAGTGTATGTACGTCTTGAAAGGAAAATCTAATCAGATAGTCTTTTGCGTGTACAGGATTCGTTTTTGCACTGCTTCGTAATGGCGAGTTATCATCCTGTGTGTCTCTTGTTTCCGCTTTCACGTGCTTGTGCTGGGAATGGATGCCACGCCTGCCTGCAATGGCTTGGCGAAGCGTAGGCAATCATGGATCATGTCACGTGTATAGGGCTCACATGTGCTCTTACCCTTTCGGGCATTCTTTCCAAAATACCATCTTGCTACTTTGGTCTCGCCTCTCTTGTCATATTCTCTACTCAATACATCAGATATCAACTGTGAGACTGCTTTCTTACATACCCTTATCTGTCTGGCTGTATCGATGGGTCCTGCCCTGCCTCCCATGGAAAGCGGCGCACCTCTTTCGTCGATCAGGTACGGACTTCACCTTCACTTCCGTTTGCACGTGACGTCGGTTTCTTGTTAGCGGTGAAATGCTCCTGCCACCAATCATCACGCAATAACGCTTTCACTTTTGGCAAACATACACCTACATCTTCTGTCGCTCAAGCTCGCTGCACAAAAGACCGACAACGGAAACTGGCACTGCTATCTCTAAAGCAACATGAGTGCCGCACAAACCTCTCTAAAGCGTGGCCATGACGACGTTGCCACTGACGAAGGAAACAAGAAGCTGCGTTGCTCTCCCGAGTAAAGACTATTTACATAATCCCCCAAAAAGCAAGTTTGTGGCTAAAAGATATACAGAAAAATCTCCAAGCCCGTAACAATCAGGATTGGAGGTGCGATGTACTTTGTGGATGAGGCGCGACTTCTTTCAAGCTCTGGGTACTTCAGAAAAACCTTCAACACTCCCTTCTGGAGAAAGCAAAACTCGAAGAGCGGCTCTATATCCTGGACTACCCCACAAGCTTTCAGAATCTATGTGAGATGGCTTGATAGCGGCAAATCTACATAGACGATGAAACACTCGTCGAAGGGGTCGCTATGCTCACAGACCAGGAGCTGCGGACCATCTTTCTGTGTTACAGGACCGCCTATATTCTTCAAGACGATGATTTCAAGGACGCCATGATCGACACAATGATCAGCATCATGGTCATTGAAAACTATGTTCTGCTGGACCTTCCGACAATAATTTACAATAACTCAGAGCCAAAATCTCCTCACAGACAATTCATTGTGGACTGCGTCGTCCACACGTGGCCGAAGTGGTGCTAGGAAGATATACCTGAAGGAAGATATCCATCTCAGTTCATCCTAGATTTATTGAAGGCGATGGGTTCGCGGCTACGAGGTGTGACTCCAGTCGATGCAGGCAAATTCTTCAAAGATGTTGATATTTGCAAATGGCATGAACACACCAAGAAGGAACTTCTCTGCTACAAGGTCATGTACAAAATCTCCGGGATGGTTGAAACACCCTGTGAGTCCCCTGATTCATCAGTACTTTTCCCTTGAGCCATACAAAACACGATAACTCTAGCTGTGGTGAGTAGTGAAGATGGTGGCAGTCCCTTGTCAAATTTTGCAGACTGGTCTTGCCGATACACGACCGCTATTCAGAGCGATTCGCCCTTCCGGCATTCTACACAAAGCTTTCATCACAATGGAGCCTCCAAGTCGATCTGATGAATCGAGCGTTAGAATGAACCCTACGGTTTTGTAACAGTAGCCAAAAAATTCCACATATCTAAAGAATCGATTGCTTTTGTACTTGTTCATGCTTTCCGCGTTTATTAGAGACGTGATAATGACGAAGTAATCTATATGTGAGATACTTTTCGCTACCATCTTTGGATGCCTATTGTATCTCCATACCAGAAAACAATATCATCAATATCATCTTAGGCGCAAAAGAAACGCCAGCGCTATGCATATGCGAATTGACTAAATGTGTCAGACACTTGCTACAGAAACAAACTCTCCCTGGCTGCCTTGATCGAGATCTAAGACGTCGACTTCGTCAGCAAGAAGCCCACATTACACTCCGGCTGCCTCAAAACATTGAGGAAAACATCGTCATCCACTGCAACCGCCACTTCGTCCACAACATCGTCCTCAGCATTTTCCTCGCCCTTCCTTCTCGCCACATCCTTCAGAATCTTGGTATCGATATGCCGATACTCCATGAGCATCCTCAGCTTGGGCATTTTGGCAATGCGTCTCGCTTGGATCCTCGCTTCCTGCTCCTCAATATTGACCTCGCTTGCTTTCTGTAGCGTAGGCCGTATCTCACTTTCTTCATCGTCCTCTTCATATTGCTCATTTGACTTGTCAGCGTCAGAACCAAGTTCGAGCGAACCCCGACAGTCGCATGTACAGCCAAGCAAATCGTGGGTCTGGCATCCTTCGCGCTCGTCCAGGCGGAATAAATCGCGCAGCTCTTCCTGCGAAAAGGAAGCCGCAGACGCCTTGTTATCTACAACCGCATTGGCAAGACCCATTTTCATGACTTGGCGCTGGTAAATCTTCTCGTCCAAACCTCCTTGAACGAGGAATCGATATACTTTACATGGCAGCTTCTGGCCATCGCGATGGATCCGCGCCATGGCCTGTAGGTCTGTAGCAGGGTTCCAGTCGATGTCAAAAAGCACGATGCGCGATGCGCCAATGAGATTAAGGCCTACACCACCGGATTTGGCCGAGAGTAGGAATGCAAAACATGTCGTCTTAGGTGTTTTATTGAACTTTTCAACGAGTCCTTGGCGCTTGGAAGCAGGCGTGCTCCCATCAAGTCGTAAGTAAGTGTAAGAGAGCGACACGAGAAGGCGTTCAATCATGTCCAGGGTGGTTGTATAGTTTGAAACAATGACAATCTTTTCATCCGTGGTCGTGTAAACGGAATGAACTAGACTATCCAGTAGCCTCAGCTTTGCACTGGAAGCGCTGGAGTTAAGTATCTTGCTTGGAATAAGCGGAATTATTGACTGCAGCATCTCTGATGGTGTGTCCTCATTGTCCTTGGATGATTTCAACAATGAAGGGCTATTACAGACTTTCTTCAACACGTTAATGAGCTGCAGTGCAATGTCTGTACTGCCAAGCGCCATCCCGAACGTCGGAGAGCCCAGGATGGCGCGGTAAGTTTCCGCTTGTCCCTTGGTAGGCCGACAAAAGACAATGTGCTCAGTTTTCGGCGGTAGGTATTTCGAAAGTACTTCCGTTGTCCGTCGAATCATGAACTGGCTAGTCAGAGACACAAGCTCTTTCCAACGAGCCTCACCTTTTTCAAGTTCTGATTCGGTTGCATCCGGCTGACGACTGCGCATGATGGGCAATTCGAACGATCGTTTAAAAACTGATCGTTGTCCCAGGAGTCCAGGGTTGACAAAATCAATGGCAGTGTAGAATTCTCCAAGATCATTCTGTAGTGGAGTACCAGACAGAATGATGCGCCTTTCCGTGTTCAGAGACTGGATAGCAAGCATAGCTTTGTTGTTCGCCGTCTTCAATCTATGGCCCTCATCTGCTATCACAATGTCGACGCCACTGCCCTTTTTCAGTTCTTCTTGAATAATACGCAACATCTCGTATCCAACAATCATAATGTTGTAAGATTTGCCCATAGTAAAGTTGGCAATTTTCTTGTTCTTTGAATCCAGGACGAACACACCAACCCTTTCATTGCCAAGCCACTTGCGGAACTCGCGTTTCCAGTTATCAACCAGACCAGCAGGACAGACGATTAAGGCTTTCTTGATGACTGGGGCAGACTCGCTTATTGGATTTTGCTTCAAGAGCGTCCAGAGAAGTGTGATGGTCTGCAGTGTTTTGCCCAAGCCCATCTCATCCGCCATGATGGCACCTTCACCCTCGCATCGCATACCCATAACACATTCATACAGAAATTGTACGCCCTCACGTTGATGGTCGCGGAGATGCCTGCTTAGGATTGGATCGACGACAACATCAACAATCTGTTTACCCTTGGGACATGAATCAGGTCGTTTCATAACTAGGGCGTTGGGTGCATTTGGGTCATGACGGGGTTGTGGAATGGATGGATTGCGTTGCGGCATAACAGTGGTGGACAGTAGAGGTGTCTTGAACTGTTGGTTCCGTTGAGTGGATGGCTTATACTCGGGCACGCTTTCGCGACTATCGGCAGTTTCATGCTTGTTCTTCGACTTTGGTTTGACTGACGACGGAGGTTTGTATCCCGACTCAGGTCGCTTTGATTGCTCTACCGGAGCTGTTGAACCTGTGCCCAGGAACATGCGTCCCGCAAGGTAATCCGCTTTGTCCATAGAGCTTTCTACCTCGAGCTCTTTACTGCCAATGGAAAGCGTGGAGCCAGGGAGAAGTGGTCGACTGCATGCTCCCTTTCCCAGCTCCTTCCCGGTCTCGCTGTCAGTCAATGTGGCGTAGCCACCAATAACAGCGAGCACGCCATCTCCGTCCCATGTCTTGTTCTTCTTGGTTGTAGGTTTCCGCCACAGCACTGTGTAATAGTTCCCTTCGAGGCCCGGGGGTAGAAATTGTGCAGGCGCGGGATTGTTCAACGTATTGAGCGGCTGACGATTGCTTGAAAGGAGGGCGTTGGAACCGATTCTTCGCTTCTTGTTTGGTGGTTCGACATTATTGGGAGGAGGGCGCGAGAGCGTAAGAGGTCGGAATGGTTTCATGTTAAGAGATCTTGATCATTTCAGGGGATCTCTGTTGGGGAAATGCTCGATAGGGTGGCGATGTGGACTCACAGACGAATCATGGAAAACGCGACGCGCCAGATGATACGCGGTCGTGCGGTATCACGTGATAAAATCCAATCTTATCGTCATGGCGGCAACCATCCAGCCCATAGCTACGGGGTCATGTGGCTTGTCGGGACCGTACGGCTTGTTGTCTATAGATGGTATAATCACAGTATTCACTTGTTGTCTGTACAGCAATTCCACGCTGTCCCGATCTCTTCCAGTCTGGTATCTCCTCGAGATGGATATTGTATCTTTAACGATTCACAACTGATGCTGTAGCTTCTGCGGCCTCGGATGCGTACCTACCTAGAGGTTTTAGTACCAATCTATCAGATTCACATCGGTATAGTTCAGGCCAGGTACCCATAATCGTCTATCGAGCTCGAAATCCTAACCCTAACCCATCTCCTGATGCCACTCCACATTTGTATATTTCTTATCGCATTCACTTTAATTTTATTCTTCAATGTATCGTGTTGCATTATTTTTGCAAAGGTACAGTTGGTATAGCACGCTGGCAACCAGGCGAAAAGCTATCACTCCACTCCATTATCAGGCTTGATACAATTCACCCTCAATCTCGGATGAGTGGTGCCACGCACGATCACAGTCTTCTTGAGTATCATACTTGGAGGACAGCATTCATCTACCAAGGCATTTGGGCTACCACCGCCCATGCCTTACGCCTTGAATTTCGCATTCTGTGATAATCGAGTAGATGTTGTACACCCTAAGAAGTTTAGAGTCCCCTGTCACATGGACTAAACGGCTATGATCAAGACAGTCAACTGCAAAGAATCTGAAGCGACGGATCCCGGCATATCTGTGGAACTTATCCCATTCCACCCGGCACTCTGCAGTAACCTAGGATAACAATCTAACTTGTCCGACTTCTCTATTACGTACAAAAAGAAAAGAAAACAGAGGCCCGCGCGCAGTTTGACAAAACAAAAGGCTGCCAAAATCTTTGAATGAGTCAATGTTTCAATTGACGTCGCTCCTGAAAAATCCTATGCCGGTCGGCTTTCATCAATCTATGCATACGGACTTGTAGGCACATGTGATGGTCTCATCGCTCACTGTGAAGGCTTTTGCAAAGAAGGGCAGTATACTGAACAGCCTAAATAAAACGAAAGACTTATGATCTAGATGCTTCTGAATTCGAACTGGTTTCTCAATGCCCAACCAGTCCGACTCGACTAGCGAAGTCCTGGTTGTCGCATTGCAAGGAACGCTGTGAACGGCTACCATCAATCCTGGGCAGCATTTGAAAACTCACCCTTGTAGTACTGCAATCATTAGCTCATGCCCGTATTCAGAGATAGGTCTGGATTCAGACTTTCAGAAACGCCGCACTTACCTCGGACACGTTTCTCGCCAACTTTGGATTCCTTAACTTGGGGCTTGTAGTCGGTATTTTCCAGTTGTTGACACCCCACCACCATCTGCGTATCCTTGCCCCGACACCGTGTCCGCTGAATTTTGTCGATCGATTCCAGTGTCGCCAGCCATTGAGAAGAAGAGTCCATAGTACGCCCTGGGCGAAGCACATGATGACCTGCTTGTAATCAGTACATGAAGGGCAACCAAAAGACGACGCGTGGGTAATACCTGATCTCGAAGTGTAATCCATAACACACCCTGCCATCCTTCTGCGTGCTCAATGCTCTTTAGGTAACTTTGTTCAAACCGTAGGTCCGGCAGCGGAGGCATCGCCTTGTGTCGTGGTAGCGGATCTAGCACACTGAGGGGAATCTCATCTTCCTCAACATCTGAAGCGTCGGGGTCGGGGTGCTCATTGAGCCTGACGGGCTGCTTCTGGGATGCAGCGGTTGACGGGTTCACATCATGTCGCGGTGAAGGGTGTCGGTTGATGGATGCACTCTGGAAAACTGAGCCAAGCTCTGTGGGCACATCTGAATCCATAGTCGTCTTGGCTTGCCTCGTTGTGAAGCTTGGAACGAGCAGAAAAGCAGTGTGTAGAGAGAGTAATAGCACAATGAATGACAAGCTTGGCAGTTGACGTCGGGCGTGCCTGCGTCTAGCGCGATGGACCCTTGGTGGCGGCGGGACCTCCAAGGCGGCGCACGGCGAGACGACCAAGCAACCCCACAGGCCGGGACACAGCTACACCTACACTCACCACCCACTCGACCTTGCCGCCAAAAAATCGCCAACATGGGTAACCAACAGTCAGGGCTGCTCGACAACATCGCCTCGGGCTCGAATTGTACGTACCCGGCCGAGGAGAAGGCTTGCTTGTCAATCGACTTAGGAGGGAAGGACATGCCTGTTAACAACGCGCAGTCGACCGTGAGGAGGTAGATCGCCTGAGGAAGCGTTTCATGAAGCTAGACAAGGTGCGCAATTGTCTGTTGTACCAAGAAGCGGTGTGCCTTGGCTGACAACATCCCAGGACAACTCAGGAACCATTGAGCGCGATGAATTTCTAGCCCTCCCTCAAATCTCCTCGAACCCCCTCGCAACACGTATGATTGCAATCTTTGACGAAGACGGAGGCGGCGATGTCGACTTTCAGGAGTTTGTGTCTGGTCTCTCGGCTTTCAGCAGCAAGGGAAATAAGGAGGAGAAGCTACGCTTTGCATTCCGCGTATACGACATCGACCGCGACGGTTACATCAGCAATGGCGAGCTCTTCATAGTATTGAAGATGATGGTCGGCAGCAACCTGAAAGACCAACAACTGCAGCAGGTGTGTGCATGCATGAGTGCCGAGGTGGATGAGCTTTGAGAGCGGATCTAATACATCGCAGATTGTCGATAAAACCATCATGGAGGCAGATCTCGACCGCGACGGCAAGATCAGTTTCGAAGAGTTTACAAAGATGGTCGAGAACACAGATGTATCCATGAGCATGACTTTGGACCAGTTCTAAGCGCATTCTCATTACACCGCAACAGCATCTCCTGATACGAGAGTTTCCTTGGCAAGGCGTTCATGGTGTTGCAGGTACACTTGGGACGGACTTGAAAGTATTCGATATTGATCAACGCCAGGGTTTGGCCCCTAGACGCGAGCAAGGTACAATTGGATGCTGACATTCACGAGAGGCAGCTATACAATTCAGTTCATCTGATCTACCATTATGAGATGGGCTAATAGCGGCAGCGTCTACCATGTAGGAACGGCTTGTTTCGGAATTTGTTCTACCCTCAAAAATGTCAATGCCCACTCTCTCTGCATTACCTTTGCAATCGTGATCTAGCATTCTAGTTTGATTTTCGCAGTCGCCCTCTCTGTCACTGCAGAGCAACGTCAAGCACCTCTCAATTCTTTGTCGTAAGCCATGAGCCCTCCCCATCAAGGCGTATTGTTAATGGAGGAAAAACAAGAGAAGAGCATGTTTGTATCATTTCTCAGGACCGAAACTGTATCTGGTGTATCGAAGCAGCTCACCCATGTGTACTGTAGTGAGGAAGGAATAGAGTGTTCAGCTGCATCGGTTGCATCTGCTCTCAACCCTAGAACCCATCCAGTACATTCTCTCTGAACCATGTGCGATATTCTATATGAGCCCATTGTCCCAACCTTTGCAAAGCAGCAATGAGTCCATATGCAGTCACGGGATTGTCTGTTGCGCCGATAGATGTCCGTTCCCAAAGGATCTGTACACAGTGAGATAATGTTTGCATTGTTCTAAAGTGTTTCACAAACCGGTACTTCTGCTCCCGCTGGTTTTGTTACTTGGAACAAATACCAATCCGCACCCTGAACAAGAATCACCGGTAGAAAGGGCAATGTTGACAAGTTTCGGCGTTTCTTGTCTACTAACATCTCCAGTTTGGCAAGCTGGGCTGACACCCAGGTACAGAGTTGTGTCAAAGCCGCTGACTCGTCGGATGCTGAGGCCTGGGTCTCTATGCTTATGACCATGGGACAATCGCGCAATGGTGCGTCATATGTGTGGTTGAAAAGGCCCCTATCAAGGTAATTCTGGCCGGCAATCTTACACATTTCAGGGTCGGGGACCAGAGCGACGACGAAATCGACATTCTCTCCAGCGACAGGATTGCTCAACGAATTGAGCGGTAACAAAGTGTGTGGCTGGATCTCCGAGTAGGGACTAAAGACGAAGTCAACAACCAGGATGAACTATGTAGAACGGAAGTGAGGAAACACTCACCAGTGGTACCATATCAATTTCTCCTCGAACATGGCGTTTTTGTATGCATATCTGAGTTCTTGGACATGTACTCTAGAGTTCCAGTCCGATTCACAGTGGTCCCGCATCATGCACATTTTCGGATCATTTACAAGTGCTTCGACTTGCTCCACTGTCGGGCATGGCCCGAGAGCGTTCCGTCTAGTGTTTGTGTTGAATAAGTGATTCCGGTTCGCTAATTCTTGAAGTGACATGTTTGCACGGATTGAATCCTACATAGTCAGCTTACCATAAAGGCATTCGACACGTTAACCCACCTTGTAGGACTCTGGTATGGCTCTGGACCCTTCACCCAATTCGAGCAACTCGTTTGCGATCGTTCTCAGATACACTGGTGGGCTGTCTTTGGCGAAAAACGTCCTCGTGACTAGAGTTTCTAAAGAAGAGAAACCAACGACATTTTCCCCTGCCTCATTGATGGACCCGGGTTGCTGTGCACTTGAAGTTGTAGTTGGTGGTTAGAGGCTTTTGGAAGTGGCATTTCTTGGCGTCGCGCTCTTCTTTGGCGTCGCGGACGTCTTGGACGGCGTATGAGCGTCGTCGCTTTGGGAACGAGGACGCTTCGCAGCTGGTGTGGACGGCATCTTGATTGTGATGTAGAAGTTACACTCGAGCCATGGCT
This sequence comes from Curvularia verruculosa, assembly GCA_036172615.1. Classification (NCBI taxonomy): domain Eukaryota; kingdom Fungi; phylum Ascomycota; class Dothideomycetes; order Pleosporales; family Pleosporaceae; genus Curvularia; species Curvularia verruculosa. Next base: position 84,700 of record JAWDHC010000061.1, on the reverse strand, counting down.
GGAGCCAATTTTATGTGTCTGGCGTTTGCATTTTGACGCTATTCCAAACGGAAGTCGAGTCAATGGTGAAAGCAAATCCGTTTGCTCAGTGAGTGCCAGCTCCACTTTCAGACCCTTACAATACGTTGGGCGCTACTCCGAAATCTTAGCCTCATTTCCGAGCTAAGACTATCGTTAGGTGAAAACAAAACATTGTTGAGAGTATATATTACTGCTAAATACGGTGTAGACAGGCGATTGCCTTTTTGTACGTTTAACAAACATTACTCTAAACAAAACAGCGCGTAAATAGGCTATCGGTGTTCTACAAGCAGTAATCGCTCTTAATTGTCCTGTAGCTTTCCTACGTGTTTCACGACCTCAGTCGTGCCCACTTTGTTGTTGTTGCAAATCGCCCATCAGCCAAGTGGCTGTTCTCACAACACTGCCTCTGTGAAGACGCAAATATTCTGGCTTGTTTTCCACATCTAACTAAACAAGTAGGAACGCTATTTAAGATACCCATAATGTCAGTTGGGCCAGTGTTTGTGGCACGTTGCTGCTGCCATGTCACAATTTTATGTTGATGTGGGTACCAATTGGGATGTAGCGCTGCAATCAAAGTAGTCAGAGATGGAGATGAAACGTAATCGCCGACGTTGGATTGATTGATGAAGTCATCTACCTACGCTTCAAAAGATCCATTCGTGTGCCCGCAGTCTAATAATATGCTAATATACCCTAGTATCTTAAATCGGTCGTTTCCGTTTCTGTTCAAAATACCTTCTATTACCGACGCCAAATGTGGAATATCACATTTTCTCACTAACAGTCTTCGCATATTAAGATTTGAACAGCTTCGCGGTTCTGTAACCGCCAAAGCGAGCCTTCATAGCTAGCCAAGTTCCCGGCTCCGCACGCAGACGTCCCAAGAAGCTCTCGACGTCGCTCTTGATGAAGTAAAGGCTCCTAAGCATGCCATCAGCACTACGAGACATACCGTTGAGCTCCACACGTAACTGGTCCTCTGCTATACCACCTGCACCGGAGAGAACTTTGTGGATTTCATGGTACGCATGCAAATCTTCGCTCGCGCCACTCATTAGCACATCCAGTTCTCCAGGGAGACTTCCAATGGCAGTCACGTACGGATCAGATAGCCTCTGGAACAAAATTTGATAGATTTGCAGTACGTGGAATGCACGGCCGAAGAAACGCTTCAACGGCGCGGCCTCGCTTACAACGACGTTGTACAAGATTTCCATCTTGCGAAGCAGCACTGCCCTGTCATTGAGTAGTGATGCGGACGTTACGTTCTCCGATTCGAGCGTCTCAATCAGATTTGAGAAGACTTCACTGAAGGCTTCACTTTCAGTTTCCACCTGCGATACATGTGATAGTATTGCTGCGACCTTGGCCTCGTTGGCAGCCATGGCCTTCTTGTCTTCAGCACGGAGCCGGGCGAAGATCTCAGCGCTGCGCCGGTTCTCGTCTTCGAGCTTGCGGATCATAGATTGGTGCTCTTCTAGCTCGCGTTGGAGCAGCTCGTTCTTCGCAACTACTTCGCCAACTGCAACCTGCTCCTTAGTAGCTTGTGCCAGGCTTTGTTGGTAGCGATCTGCACGACGTTGTGAGTCCGCCGCAATCTGCTTATAATAGTCGACATGCAGCCGCGCCTGTTTCAGGTCGACCTTGAGGAGTTGGAAGTCTTGAGGTTGATCGGCTAGTTCTTCTTCCTTCTCTCTCAGCGCTACTCGTAGAGCTTCATTCGCGGCTTCGAGAGTCTTCTCACGGCCCTCCAGTTGTTGAATCACCTCATGTGCTACACTGAGTTCCTCGTTCTCAGGAAAATAATCTTGGACCTCCTTGGACATGATGTCATCCATGCTGTAGCCCTGGGCTTGAGCTTCTGAAAGGATCTGGCAGAGACGCCGTTTGATGTCTTCCAGGGTAGCCATGGTTGCTTCGAGGAAGATGAACAAATGAGTTCGATTTGGATGGGGAAAGGGAGAAAGGTCCAGATAGATATATTGCATAATCCGGCATTGTTCGTGAACGTTGGAAATCCGTAACTGCTGTCCTACGGATAGTGGATTTACATTTCCTTTTACACAATGTGCTTGGATAGAAGCTTCTGAGAAGATGTCCCTCTTGAAAATGAAGATGAATTGGAATGTTGGTGAGCCCTGTAGTAAGATATACTTTGTGATAGATGCTTGTATGTAAGCTACTTAACACTAAATTGTATTGAATATAGTCTGAATAACTACCGGTAGTATATCTAATTCACATCTTCAGTTGGTCTACGCTTCGATAGTTATAAATTGAGTTCGGACTATTGATCTTATTTCTAAACACAAGTAGGAGTAGTGGATCAGTCATCTCGAAAAACTTCATATATGGATGTGCGGTGGTTGTTTATGGCCTTACCCATTCGGGTATAGTGCCTTAACGCAGTCACGGTAGTCCAGCTCCACCAGCTTCTCCACGAATACATCCTTGCGTTCTTATCTTAGATCTGCTTCTTAGATATCTTCATGGTTGGTTTCAATAGTTCAGAACATGTTCGTGAAGAACGTATTGTTCTTGCATTCAATATCCAGTACATCTGAGGATATGATGCTTGGAACCATCTCTGATGTGTAATCCATCGCCTTTGTTGAATTGCTTTTCAGCATGCCATTCTGTGAATGACCATATTGGTATTGTACAAATCCTAGCAAGATGAGCCTTGTCTAGAGTAGCTTGGTCTTTCCTGTTTACACAGCCCAGCTCTGCGGTGCTTATTTCCTAAATGTTATTAAACATCTCTCACAAATGCCTTTATGTATCTAAGAGTTGAAATGCATTGCTAGCAAGGGGTTCCAATCGGAATACAATTGAGATTTGGGTAGTGTGTTTTAAGACTTATCAGCGCGACCAGAAGGAATTAACTCATGATATGTGTGTGATAAAATGTGAAAAACATGAACAGCCTCCATCTGGAAAAATGTAGACACTTGGAACTCGGGCTAGTAAGGTTTTGTATGGCCTACATGATCACCTCTTATTTTGTCGACACATTTCTATATACTCAAAACTATATTTGTTTGTACAGGCGTAAGCAGCCACAGATTTGGTCGAGTGCTCGCTACTCAAGATACAACGATCAGCCTTAAAGCAGCCTGCACTAGCTCTAGTTCTGCATGGTGTCAGCGGGTAATGCCAAGATAGCGCAATACGGCCCGGCAACACCCGTCCTGTGACGGCTCCAAGCTTTGGCTTAGTTTACTGGCATGTCGACGGTATACGTACATTTGTTGACAGGTGCCCAAGAGAATGCGTCTCAACTCTCCATGACACTGATATTCCCGACGTAAAACATAAATTCATGGTCGTTACCGAGACGGAGCTACCTAGACAGGGTGACGCGGGATGTGGTGATGACATCGTACCCCACTCTTGCGGAGCCAACAACCGCATGTGGCGGCGGCGGCGGCAACGACGAGGACTTCAAACAGTAGATATGACTTGCGCAGAGACAAAAAGTAGCTTTACAGATTAAGTTGATGGAAACAAAGAGAAGCCTGCACAGCGCCGGGAATTGCCACACTTGTCTCAGCCACCCCAAGTCTAGCTTACAACGCGCTAAGACAACTACCACTAGAACAAAGAACCACTATTGGTGCCAAACAAACCTTCTAAGGAATTGTATCAATACGTCAGTGGACCAAAGAACGTACTTGGTTGTTTCTCAAATGTTGATAACGCTCCTGTTCATCTTAACCCTCGGCGCGACACTAAGCTCTTCCTGCGACAATGTAGAGAACTCAACATGCATTCTGGACATCAACCCACTGCAGCAACCTTATCCGTTCTTCTTCCCATTGAAAGATGCCGCGGAGACAGATGGATTGTTTCCTGTGCCCACATGTCGTGGAATCACGCTCGAAGAGGTCACCATTGATCAACTGCAAGAGTACCTGAGTGGTGGTACCCTCACATCGACACAGCTTCTCAAGTGCTATCTAGATCGTATATATCAGATCGACGGATACATCAAATCGATCATGGAACTGAATCCAGATGCTGAAAGAATAGCTATGGCACTTGACGCAGAGCGTGCGGCCGGTCGTGTGCGAGGCCCTCTCCACGGGATCCCGTATCTTGTCAAAGACAACATTGCCACCAAAGATCGAATGGAAACTACGGCTGGTAGCTGGATGCTTGTGGGAAGTGTAGTACCTCGAGACGCGTATGTCGTAGCAAAGTTACGGGAAGCAGGTGCGCTTCTGATGGGCAAAGCGACATTATCGGAATGGGCCGACATGCGATCAAATAACTATTCAGAAGGCTACTCGGCAAGGGGAGGCCAAGCTAGGAGCCCTTACAATCTGACGGTAAACCCCGGTGGAAGCAGTTCAGGGAGTGCGGCAGCGGTAGCTGCGAATATTGTCACATTCTCGTTAGGCAAGTTGGTTTAACATGTTTCCCTTCTGTCTTGATCCAGCTCTGACTACTCTACAGGCACCGAGACAGACGGAAGTGTAATTAATCCAGCTGAACGCAATGCCCTGGTTGGAATCAAGCCTACGGTAGGTCTCACATCACGAGCAGGCGTCATCCCAGAGAGTATCCATCAAGACACTGTCGGTACATTTGGCCGCACCGTACGCGACGCCGCGTATGCCTTTGATGCCATCTACGGCATCGATTTACGCGACAACTACACGCTTGCTCAGCAAGGTAAAACTCCTCCTCAAGGCTATATGCCTTTCTTAAGCAACAAGTCTGCACTTCGTAATGCAACCTTCGGCCTACCCTGGTCCACGTTCTGGACCTATGCCGACGCCCCTCAACGCACCCATCTCCTTACTCTACTCTCGCACCTCGAATCTCTCGGCGCCACCATCCTCAACAACACCGAACTGCCCAACCACGAGACCATCGTATCCCCTTCCGGCTGGGACTGGGACTACGGCAGCACGCGAGGCCGGCCCAACGAATCCGAATATACTGTTGTGAAAACCGACTTCTACAACAACATCCGCACGTACCTCTCTTCGCTCGAAAACACCAGCATCCGCTCCCTCGAAGACATGGTCGCATACAACTACGCAAACGACGGCACAGAAGGCGGATACCCCTGGCCACGTGGTCACCCAGCCTTCTACTCCGGCCAAGATGGCTTCCTCGCATCGCTCGCCACAAAGGGAGTAATGGACGAAACTTACTATCAGGCCCTGTCTTTTACACAGCGTAGCACCCGCGAAGACGGCATCGACGCTGCACTAGCTAACCACGGGCGTCCCCTCGATGCCCTTATTGTTCCGCCAGATGTAGCGCAGACGCATCAAATCGCTGCGCAAGCCGGATACCCTATGGTGACGCTGCCCGCGGGCGTCCATGATAGTACGGGTATGCCGTATGGGCTAGCGCTTATGGGCACTGCGTGGAGTGAAGCCGCGCTGCTAAAATGGGCGAGCGCCATTGAAGATGCTCAGAAGAATTGCTTTCAGAGTACCGGGTTTAGATCGGGGAGGTCGCTACCGAGATGGTATGGGTATCTGGAGAGGAATATTCCTGTGAGGAATCTTTGATGTATACACGACATGCCGTTTTATATGGTGTCTTTAACATAGAATTCAAGGTGTATGCAAAGTTGCGCTTGATACTTTTTTCCCAACAGGATAGCGCTATCATTCAGTAGGGCTGACTGCTTGCTGACAATCCACTTGTATACTTCCAAACCCAAAGATTGATATGTATTACTAAGCAACAGGTGTGTACCATTAGTCTAAAAAATATCCTCCAAGCCGGCCTCAGCCCACGTTGTATCGCCCTTGGCAACGCGATCCCTGATCTTCCAGTATTCATGGTTGAAAACCCAGTACTCTTCACCCGTAATCTCGCATGTGCCCTTTGAGAACCACCTGGGACGGAAATCGACACCGTCTGCCTCTCGTTGTCGCCTGGTCGCACGCTGTTTCTCTTCCACGCGATTCTTTTCTGTAGCGGCAAAATCATACTCACCGTCTTCCATGGCGCGCTGATCAGGTCGAAGTCGAGTGTCCGTAGGTGCTACAATTGGTCGCAGTTTATCGGGAATGGCATTGAGGGTCACGACAAACGGAGTAAGGTTGAACGGAATGCCAGTTGGACGCTCGTGGCATTGCCAGACGAGGAAGGCCTTGTTGTCGTCGTGTTTTGACGCCTTACCGCCCTTGTCAATGTCCGCATCCTCAAACCCAGGGGTGAACCTGGCGTAGATCTTGTCATTCCATCGCCCACCAATGCTCCATCGCACTCTGTTCTCGGCATCCATGACTTTTCCAACAACCTGGTATGCTGAAGATGCTTTCCAGCCACGAGGCTTAAAGTCAAGTACACATTTCTCGCCGGTTGTCCAGTTGGTGATTTCCATGAGACCATAGTTGTCCACAACAGGGTTTCCAGTAATGATTCCGATGACGGAAGAGGTGACCTTCTTCCAAGTGTAAAGCTCCTCCTTTCCTCCAGTTGCGGTAGGCCGCAATCGCAGGAACCAAGTACCGAGTGGATTGATGTCAAAGGATTTGCCGTAAAATTTAGATTTGACTGCAGACTCGCCCTGATTATCGTCAGATGATGCTGTAGTAGATGAATTTTGGTACTCACATAGTAATCCCACTTCTTGGACTCGGCAAAAGCAGCACCAATCGGTGGGTGATGGCTGACTTGCTCAATGAAGAAGCGGTAGCCCTTGTCTGGCCTGGCGTACTCAAAGGTCTCGGCGAGAAGAGGATTGAAAGGCTTCGCAACACGCCCGATTGTAGAGGCGTATTCCGAAGCGGCGAATGCAGCGACATAGAGAAGTCGCTCTGTGGAGTCGGGTCGTTCAGCAGCGGTGTCGAGGAGGTCGGTATACTCCATATCTTCTGCCACACGTTGGAGCAGCGAGGTAGGCTCGTTAAAAGACACGGGGAGGGTCATCTTGGTCATATCCTTTCCAATCATAGACTTGAGGATTCCCTAACTGATAGTCAGCATTGTACAACGTATTGGCAAAGTCGAACGTACCCAGAGTGAAATCTTTGGTCTGTCATCGGCATCCATGGCCAGCCGCTTTCGTGGGCCATCCTCGTAACCTGCCCAAGCAGTCGCAATTTCCATCGCTTTCTTCTCCCATGGATCTTCAGAAGCATCCGGAGCGCTGCTCTCTATGTCTGGGACAGCGGTAGCAGCAGGCATCTCCACCACCTCAACTTCACCAGCCCCGACAGCATCGAAAAACTCCTCGTCATCTTCCGACTCTGAATCTGAAATCTCTGCTGCAATATCTGCAAAGGTAGCCTTCCTCCTAATGTTCTGAGTTTGAGTGGTTGCAGCAACGGGCGCCAACATCTCCTTTTGTTGCGTCGCTTCTTCTGGTGCATCCGCGAAGGTGTCTTCGTCTTGCTTGATTTGTGTCTCAGGTTCAGCTTTTTCAAAGTCTTCGAGGGCTTCTCGTATGGCTTTCTTCTGCTTCCGGCGCTTTTCCTCTGACTCTCCAATCCTGTTCTCGAGCTCCTCTTGTTCTTTTGCTACCTTAGCCATGCTCTCTTCCCACATGCGACGCACGTTTGCTTCACGATCCAGTCGGTATTGCCAGTAGGCGTCACGATCCCTGGCTATCCTAAGAAGATCGCCTATGAGCCCTTTTAGATTTCCAATGGCAGATTCGTACGACGCCAACGCCTGTAGCATCATAGGGTCAGAAATCTGCATGTTGGGCGATCGGTCCTTCTCCGTTTGCAAAGCTGCAGAGACAGACGTCAACAAATCGAGCTGGAGCTTCGCAGATTGTGCTGTGATGTTGAAGGCATCCTTGCTCTGAGGCTTCAATTCGTGACTACTTGTGTCGTCTCCGTACTCGTCTTCATCGTCGTCATCACCAGCAGCAGTAGTCGGTGGACCCATATGAGTGGCCATTCTGTCTAGACCTTGGCTGTGCATGCTGGGTTCGTAGACACTACCCGGATCATCGATGACACTGACTGCAGTTCGCGAAGAGATAGCATCCATGCTCTGGTTAGGAATATTGAGATTGGACGCTGAAGATATTAGTATAGAAGAAAACAAAAATGCCTTGCTCGGGGCAACTTACACGCTGGGTGTTGTTTAGAGCTACCCGCTATCTTGGAACTCCCAAGACTGGAAGTGTCGCCTTCGCCCTTGATCTGCTCAATTTTAGCCTGCTTGAGCATTTCTTGATCCTGGGTAGATCTCTTTTCCTCTTCACGTGCTTCGTCCTTGGCCCACTGAATGGCGTTGTTCAATGCCCAGTACCAGCGCTTTGCCTCGACTTGGTGGTTTGCTTTGAGATGATACTTGACAGACGATTTGCCCTGAATCTCAAAACGCTGTTTGTCCTGGGGATCCATATACAGTTTGGCAATGCGCATGTTAATAGCACCACGGCATGCAGATCCTGTATCATCCTGGTGCTTGTAATAGCTCAACACACCGTCCTCGAGAACAAACCAGCGTAATTTGTATCCAGTTGTGTAGTTTGTCCATTTCTTCAAGTATCCTTTCATCTCGCGCGATTCCTTGACGCCCATTCCAGTCTCTGCGGCCGCTTGTCCTGGTGCCGAGCCAGCGAGGATAGTCTTCTCTTGTATTCCTCTCTGTGCAGCTGCTGCAGCAGGCGACCGCTTCAAGATGGCGCGGGTACGATCGTCTTTAGTGTAATCTTGAGGAAGCTTGCCCTTTCGATCGCGGCGAAAGGGGTCGGCGCCGTTTAGTAAGAGCAACTGAGCAAGCTTGACATCCTTCTTCTTAGCAGCTTCATGCAGAAGCGTGCCTCCAGCGTCAACAACGACTGGATCAGTCGCAAGCTCGCCGCCATTGACGTCGAGTGTGCTCTTGACCCGGCCATCCTGCAATACCTTCTCAAGCGCATCCATATCGCCCGAAGCCACTAGCTGTTGTATTTTCTTCACATATGTGTCAATAAAGATGGAGCGCGACAGTTGTAACGCCTGGAAAATGTCTGGGGTACGGGCGAGATCTAGCGGCGTCTGGCCGGTGTAGTTGGTCAAGGAGTCGTTGATACCGGGCTGGTCGAGAAGCATTCGCACGACAGCTGTTCGGCCCAGGGTTGCAGCGATGTGAAGTGGTGTATTGCCATCTCGGTCGCGGCCGTTAATATCGATCGGGGAGTCTGATGCTGCTGTTGCGTTGGAGAGCACGAACTCAATGACGGGTAGCTCTGCGCACTGTATGGCCAAATGTAGAATCGAAGTTCCCTCCGTGCGTGCGCTGGGGAGCTGTAGTGACAACCTCTCGTTATCGCCATCGGTCTGCCCTGACTGTTCTCTAATCGCACGTGCGATAGCGACCGTGTCGCCGTTTCGGAGGGACTCGAAGACCCTGAATAGCTTCACCGACTGTTCGATGGACGTTGCTTTTGTAGGAGAGGTGGGCGTCTGCTGCAGGCTTGCAGACGGGGAATTGAGGCCGTCTGGGGATACACCCGCATTGGACATTGTGGTGGAGAGGTGCGGGTTCTTCTTGGAGAGACTGCGGCTATGGCCCGGTGTGTTGTAGCCTTTGAGCTGGGAGGCTTGTTGGGAGGTGGCCGAGGTAGCTGAGCCAGGCGGAGAATTGTCGCTGGGCTCTGCTGCGTCTGTGTCGGGCTTGGACGAGACGCGGGACAGGAGGTTCTTGACGCTGGCCGACTTGGAGCGCTTGTGCCTGGGCAGGCGGTCAGCAGCTGTCTTAGGTGACCGAAAGCCGTCTTTCCCACACCAGTCCCCGCCATGACGAAGTCGAAGGCTTGGAACTTAGCACTTACCCTTCCATGGCCACGTGATTGGCTGGCCAGCAAGAGAAGCTGCTGGCCTGTATTAGATTCGATGCAGGTGCGGGGGGAGACAAGCAAGGGGAGGCGGTTGCTAGCTCGGTGTTCAATCCAGACCAGGCACGCGGTAACTGCACAAGAGACAAATGCAAAGGTGATGAATAAAGGAGATTATCACGACTTGGACTTGGAATAAGGGGTCTAGGCTTGGAATGTGATGGTACCAGATAGCGGGGCTGTCGAGCACTTTCAGGGTTTCGTCAGAGGCGTTGGTCTCTAGCCACATAAACGTTGCGGCCAATCACGCACGTCGGGTGGCGGAGCGTTGAGGCGTCTGTTTCCAAGCAACCGGCCAATCACACGAGTTGGAGCCATGAGTGTCACCGCCCGACGTCCCCCTGGTTCTACACTACACTACACATGCCATGTCCGACGTCGTAGACTCTATCTGGTATTTGATATGTTGGTATGTACACTAATTTACACTCTTCTAGCACCTCACGACGAGGTTCCGCTCACCAGAACGACGGCGCCTCCTAGCTGCCGCCGCAGATCCTCCTTTTGCACGTCGTGCGTGTCTTCGACCTCACCCCACTGTGACGTCTGCCACTTGACCTCCAAGCTGCACGCTTCGGCCGCGTCCTCGATGCCAAAGCGTGGCACATCAGCTGGCCTCGGGGATTGCGCAAATGCCTCGCTCCACTCGTGTATTAACCGTGCGCTGACCAGCAGACTCTTGGACGCCAGCACTGCGCGCTCCAACCCAGCAAGCTCGTAGGGAGCCAAACCTGCGCACCAGCCGCGGATCACTTGCTGCGTCATCTTGGGCTGCTCGACAGGAATGATGGACTCTGGGTCGAGTGTAGGCTTGATTTCGACACCAGGGAATACGTGGGCCTGCAAGTAGGCAATGATGCCCGTGGCCACTTCCTCCTGGATCTGACGCAGCGTCTTTCCGCCCTGCAATGTATCGTTGAGCATCTTCTCTGGCGCCCAGCAGAGCAGCGTGTCAGTAGAGAGTACGCGCATGAAGTAGGCGAGGATGTCGTTCCGGATGTTGGTCTGCCCCGCCTTGTCCGCCGCCTCAATGTCAATGGCCCGCGCTGCAAGCGACGTCATGGGAATGTAGTCGTTCTTGAGGGCCTGTTGTGCGCTGGTAAGGAGGTCCCACTCGAGGGCAATGGCGGTTGCGAGCTGGGGCTTGGAGGCGGGCACCGTGAGAACCTGCTTGTTGGGCATGCGCACAGGGCGGTGGTCGAGGAAGACTTGTAGGCCGGCTTCCGTCTCCTTGACCGAGACGTGTTTCCAGAAGCGCTTGGCCAACATGCTCTTGGGCTTGTTGGAGGGGCTATGGGACTCGCGCATCTCGCGAGCCTGCTTCATCATGTCGGCCTGCTTCTGTTTTCTCGCAACCCGCTGGGCGGCATCTGAAGGGTGGGCTTGGGGCGTCTCAGGCGGCGGGCCAGGTACTGCCGTGTGTCAACGGATGAAATGAATTGGCATTGTGATGTCCATGTCTTGGCATTTACCTGAGGGATGCGGCAGAGGCGTGGCGCGGCGGGCCGCCGACGTGTGTAGACATTGCCAGAGCGGCCTGGCATAGGGCCGTGGCGGCGCAGCGACTCGTAGCTGAGCGAGGGCTGGGCGGATGGACTCCATGGTGGTCTGGCGTAGGATGGGGTTGAGGTGAGGCGTCGGCGTCGACAAGGACCGGGCGCGGCGAGTTATTTTTTGCGTGCAGCCAGCCCGTGGACAAAGCGCCGAGGGCCCGAAAATCTGGGGTTCTCCGCTTTGCACGACACACCACGCCACTACATAGCAGACCGCTTGTCCCCGTCCAAACCCCTTCCCCTGGTCGGTCCCAGGTGTGCTCTACAAGTGCACGCAGCCGTTGCAGCATCTGCCGATCCATCCTTGCCGGCGCCGCTGAACATGCACTTGCTTCCCCACACCTTCTTGTCCTTTGCATGTTCTCCACCCTCTGGTCTGGCCTGGCTCGCCGTCGATCGACCGTTGACGCGCTCCTAGCTGTTGCTACCCCACCCACAACTGCTCCCCTGCATTGTTCCATCCGATCTTTGATGCGGCCATTTGGGCTCCTCTGTCTCCTCGCACTCTGCTTTTAATGCATCAAGCCGCCTCTCCTTCGGCCTCTGCAAATGCTGCTGCTGCGCCCCAGCCCAAGCCCATCCGCTTCGTGACCAATCATGATGGTCCCTATGCGAAGCGGCGCCGCATCAACTCTGCATGCTTGACATGTCGCAAAAAGAAGACGCGCTGTTCGGGTGAGCTGGCACCCCTACCAAGACCAACACCAAGGCTGACAGTAGACAAAAGGCGAGCGACCCGTCTGTGGCACCTGTACCCAGAACAAGCACGAATGCGCCGGTTATGGCGACGACAACAACAACAACAGCGTGGGAGATGCGCAAAAACAGACCAAGAAGGCAACAGCTCGTCGAGAGAGCATACTGTCTAACACGAGCACCTCCGCCCCCAAAAACGAGTCTCCCATCGATCCCCAGCTCACACGACCGCCTTTGCCACATGCGCCATCTCATACATCCGAGTCCAGCACCGTCAATCCGTCTCCCAGCATAGACGCTTCCACAGGCAGCTCTGGCTTGACTTTGAGCACACGCAACAGGATGCCTTACTTCAGGTACTTTGGTCCCACAGCCATTGTGCCTGGTTTGAGGCAGATGGTTGTCAAAGTGCGCGGGAAACAACACGGAAGTGCTCATACCACATCTGATCGTACGTATCATCTCCTATGAAGCCCTGGAACGATCCCGTGTTTGCCTAGATTGTGGCAATTGGACACTCTTGTAATCACGAGTCCCAATGCTGCAGCCCAAACACATCATGTCTTGTCAATGATATTCCGAATTATTGCTAACTTTTTTTAGCCCATGCTGTCGAGTCTTCCCCTGCTCAGCCTTCTGTAGGATCGCCACCAGTGAATGAGGCTCGTACTCCCCTAGAAATACCCGTATACGATGCTTCATCCATGTCACCAAGTCCGCTCATTACCCATCTCTGCAAGGTTTTCTTCGTCCATCTGGGCTGCTCGTTCCCGTTTTTGCAGCGCGAACGATTCATGCGTGACTTGGAAGAAAAGCAAGTAGACGCAATACTCGTGGATGCCGTCTGTGCTTTGGCCGCACGCTTCTCGACCCATCCTATGTTGACAGGTGGTAACAGCGATCACAAAGATAGTGATAACGAAGCCTCCAAGCTACAGCCCTCAGAATATGGTCAAGCGTTTGCTCAGAGAGCCAAATCAGCCATCCCAGACACTTTTCCATGTCCCAGTGTCGCCGTAGTCCAAGCTGCACTCCTCCTAGCCTACGACGAATTTGGAGCAAGCCGCGACAGTGGCTTGTGGATGTACCTCGGAATAGCCATCCGTATGGCTCAGGACTTGGGTATGCAATCTGTAGGGGGGCTGAAATACGAAGGGCGACATGGTCCGACGCCAAGTTCGGTCAAGAATGACCCAGAAGGGTCGCGGGTATCAGATCAGACTACTTCGCAGGACAACAATGAAAGAAGCGCTGAAGAACAAGAGCAGCGCGCAGCTGAACGCGAGAGATTGGACACGTTCTGGTCAATCTTCTTCCTGGATAGAGTCATTTCCTCTGGCACTGGGCGCCCAGTCACCTTACGCGACCGTGATATCGAGATTTCTTTTCCTTCCTTGGACGAGGTTGATTCCACTGGATGGCCACTGCCTTACCCTGCATTGATCCGAGTCATTCATCTCTATGGACGCGTAACCGACCTGTTGAACCGCATTAGGAGCGCTGCCGACGTCACGCCAGAACTTCAAAAGCAATTGGTAGTGTGGGAAGACCGACTGACAAATATCTACCAGAATCTCTCACCAAAACTCCACTTCAACGCTGTAAACTTTCAGCAATACGTCAAACTGAACCAAGGAACGAACTTTTTATTGCTTCACTGCTGGTTCCACACCCTGATCGTTCTCTTGCACCAACCAACACTATTGAGAACCTTTGAGGGTACACCTCAACCGCATTCCAACCACAGCAGAGAGCTTTCCATGTCGTCTGCAAAGACTGTTGCCGATATATTAGCCTTCACAGAGCTCATTGACGTGAAGACTGGGATGGGCAATCCATTCACCAGGTATGTTCCACTGTGCTACATATATCCCCATCGTGAGACTGATGATGGCCTAGTCAACCTATATACATTGCTGCATGTGCTTTTCTCAAGGAGACAGCTCTTCACTCTGCATCTTCCCAGCCTCATTCTCGTCCTGCTACTCCTGATCGCAACGGCGAAAATAGTCAAAAAGTCACCGTCGGTGAATCGCTTGACCGTCTCAACACAGCTACTACCACGGTCAATGATCGCGAACAGAAACAGACTGCCGCCAAGCATTCGCTGTTGGCATCTGCTGCTAACCAAAACTATCAACGCTGTTACCGCGCTCTCAAGGCCCTTGAAACCTACTGGGCAGGAGTCAAGTACATAATGACGGTGCTTGATCAGAAGGCGAAAGGCGTTTGTGATCCTCTGCTCTACACTGCAGAAGAAATGGAGAGTGCTCTGGAAGCGCCCAGACCAGAGCCTTCATTTACTAGTCCTGGATGGAGAAGGAAACTTAGTTGGGGCACCTACTTGACCGCACAAAATTCTGACGCGGACGTGGCTAAGATGGCAGCTGCCATCAGGAAAGGTGCACGATCTCCGAAGTTGCCTGGTTCACCCATGGTTCACCCTAGTCAAGGTACGTCGTCTATTCTGGTACTATCCTAGAACTATCATTGACTCTGGCATAGCTATTGGATGGTCTCTGACCGGAACCATGAACTCACCTTCAACCAATGTTGCGGTCATGTATACTTCCGAAAATGGCGAGGGCCGGACCATGAAGCCGCCAGCTCGCAACCCAGTCCCGGCTAGTGCACAGCCCTCTATTGCATCTCTAATATCAGACCCTCCGATAAAGTTTGAGCCACAGCAGCCTGTAACATCGCCACAAGGTGTCTCGCAATTCAACTCTGCCTCCATGCCTCCACCACCACCGAATCAAGCATACAGCAACATCCCCAATCCAGATCCTGTCATGGTCTCGGACGCTGATTTGCTATTAAACTTGCACTCTCCATTTGCTGGAGGCTCGCCAGCGGCTGTCAGGACACCTTTGCCGACTCAAGCATCTTACTCGCGTGGCGCCTCTCAGATGCAACCACCATCACAAAACGACTTCTCGCCTACCTTTTCCACCTTTCATAATCCATCAGACCATGCATTTGGCGACATGGTCATTGACACCCAGGACGTTGACATGTCTTTGCTTGGTGCAGAGATGATGCCGTGGGATCTAGAGTACTTACCACATGAGATGCTTTCTTTTGGGGACGCGACATTTGGAAACGGAGGTTTTGGAGGACAGGACGGGTCGGGGGGTAATACTGCTGAGTGAGGTACATGATAATCCCTTGGATCCTCCAGAGGCCAAGTCGTTGCCACGACTTGGCCCAACGTGTATGATAAATGTTAAGGAACTAATGGAGGTAATGTATGGGAACTTGGAAAAAAGCGAGGTGGATAGGATAGGCGTTTTATGATACCATTTGACTTGCTTTACCTTGAGGTTCTTCTTTTCCTTATTTGCTAGGCCTGGCTACATGGCTCTGGAAATACAAAGCCTGGCCTAAATACACTATGTTGCAGGACGTTTGCATACCTCAGATCCATCTTTCCATCCAAAGAACTCTGAACGATATTCTATCTTGCTCATAACAAGTATTGGAACATCAACCGACAATGTGGTAGGCTCCGCAACCTACATTACACCATATTTAACTCGTCCTACAAACCCCTTTGGCTCCCTGCCTCCTTATGCAGCCATCTTCGCGACCTCTTCACAAAATAACAACAAACGTCTTCTTGTACCGATATCCTTGCTTGCTTGAATACCTGCCAGCTTTGACAAAGCGTGAGTGGCACCAGACTCTTTCTGGTCAGGCCATCTTGGCGCTCGTGCAACATGTCGAAGAGATATGGCGACATATGCAAATCATGGGTGACATGAACTACAACTACAAGTCGTCGAGAAGAGTGGTGGTTAGCTGGTTTCAGGCAAGGCAGATGAGTAAAGGGTATGCCAAGGGCGATTTCGGCACTTGAGTCAGGGCTGAGTACAAATGCATAGGAGTGAATGCCGGCAAGACGGACGCCAGGGGTGTTGGGCTCGTTGTGTCTAGCGGTATACTGTAGTTGGGATCGGAACATGAAGATAGGGAGGTATTTATCACACCAAGTAAGGCGAGAGAAAGGCTATAAATACACATAACTAGGAATAGGTTCTGGTCTTCTTCATATGAGAGTGCACGAAAGCATGCTGATTCATACTGCGTTTGAGAAAACACGTCCATGCTAACAACGTGCGCGTAATTGTGCGCGAACAAAAGCATGAAATTCCCTATTTTTAGGTTTACACATCGACAACATCTAATTACTGTAGCATGCCTTCCAGGCTCTCGCCCAAAATCTCCTCCATGCCATTCTTCCACCTCTGGCACTCGCGCTCCACCATCTCGTCATCATCTTCCATAAGCTCACTGATAAATGGCAACATTTCTGGCAATAAGCCGAGCCACTCTTCACCCAATCTGCGTGTCAAGCTCTGCTCGCAAAGAACAGTAGCCAATCTTGTATTCCTATCCTCGCTCCTCATATTCTTCAGCAGGATGCTGTTCATCTCGCGGTGATTCTCCATACTCGAGGAGGATGCAACTGCGAGTTCGGTGATGGTAGGGATGACGTTGTTAGTGTTGTTCTCAGGTGTAGCTGTAGATGCCGAAGGCAAGCTGAGAAGCAAAAGAAGGGGCGGCATGATTGTACCAAAGTGCGAAGGTGCTTGCCAGAACCCGTCCTGGTCATGCTGAAACGTCTTTTGGAGGGCAGAGAGGACAGCACTCCGGGTAGCAACCTCGGAATCGTCCTTGGCAAGTTGCGAGAGCATCTTTGCGGCATGCTCGATTATGTAGCTTGAGTAGCTAGTTACAAGAGACTGGTCGACAGTTAGCAGTTATACATAATAGGATCTCGGCTTGATGCATACCTTGAATTTATCGAAGAAAGCCGCAAGGAACTTGTAGAAGGTGATTCCACGCTGAGGCTTGGCAGGTAATGGGCCTTCTTGGTCCACAAGTTGCACGAAGAAGGGACGGAAGGTAGCGTCGCTGAGCTTGAGAACCATAGAGATGACCGATTCAATGAGAGCAGCCTCGAGTTGCTCAACCTCTTCCTCGTCAATTTCTTCTTCAGTCTCTGACTGCATAGAATCTCGCAGACGGAAGGCTTGCAAGAACAAGCTAAACAGTGGCGAGCTTGCCTTGACAAGTTTGGCCTTGGTCTGAGCGTTGATGGTAGATTGCAAAAGCTCAAGTTGTTCAAGCAAAGCATCAAAGCCTTGGGAGGCAGCATGCGACCATGTCGCCTTGATAGAAGAAAAGACCTCTTGTGCACTAAGGTTCTGCGATACGCTCTGGTAGAAACCAGTACGGCTTTCATCACATGTGTCTTCCAAATCAGCAGCAGATGAACGCTGGGACAGTCGTAGAGCAGTGTCCAAGTAGTCTCGCGAGAACATGTATCCCAGACGATCGACGATATTCGCAAGCAGGGTGAAAACAGCATTATGAAGGCCTGCCTTCTCCTCCTCAATGGCATTTGAAAGGTATTCAAATGCGATAGGAATGACCTTAGGCAGAAGTGATATGGCTTCATCCTCGAGAACATCGATAACAGATGTTAAGCAGAGCAAGGACAGAATGCGAATTCTATCGTCGTTGCTTGACAACGAATCTGCGCCAGCAATGGTCTGCGCCACCGTGGATACAGCAGAAACGTCCTTCTTGCCAAAGCGCTCGATGATGCGGTCGATGCAGCTGACTGAGACCATTTTTGCATCCATTTCCGGTGTCTGTTGCAGAAGGGCCTGAACATGAGGCAAGAAGGAAATGAGAGCTTCCACAGACTTGCGATCGTTCTGCTTGGCAGTACCCGCTCGAAGCTCAACTGACTTCACAGCCGCAATCTGCACATGTGAGTCTGTGCTGGAGAGGAGTAACTCAGCGGACTTGATGAGATCGGTCGTCGGCAAAAGGTCCAAACAACTGGCAAGAACACGACTGCATCCAGCGTAAGTCTTTGGGTTTGACTCTAACTTCTTAGACAACTGAATGGTAGTCTCGACGATGTTTGCAAAGATCTTTCGGGGTCTTTCGGGGTCGTCCTTCTTTCGGTATGCTCTAGTGACATGTGCTTTTACCTTTTCGTCCAGAGCGAGATCTGTCAAACACGAAAGCATACTCTGAATTGACGAATCGAACTTGTTTTCCTTCAACTTGTCCTTGAGTCCGAACAACGTCTCAGCAACTTGTGGTTTGGATCCAGTGGCATCAGTGAGCAGATCAAGGTAGCCATTGAAAGTAATCAGCGTGTTGATGGGATCAAAATAGAGCAGCAGATCGGCGCAGAATCTCCGTTGCTCCTTGCTGTGATACCGATCCGCAAGAAGAGCAACAATGGCTGGGAGCGAGTCTTCAGGGCCCAATGTTCGAGCCAGCTCTGCAAAAAGCTTCATCCTTCTGTGGAGAGGAATGTGCTCAAATGCAGCAGTGAAGCTAAGCAGCAAGTCAGATACACCTGCAATAAAGTCCCTATGCTTTGAGCGAAGCGAGGCAGCCAACTGAGGCACAACGCGGGAAATTGTTTTGTCAACAACCTGAGCCGAGTAATCATCATGTTGTCGAAGTAGGGTAGAGCCGATAAAAGTGAAGATGGGCATGAGGTTATGTAGAATAAGATCAGGGACCCAGGAGGCAAGATTAGATATCAAAAGCAGTGCGCTGTTTTGAACTTGTGGACTGGTAGAGTGTCGAATACAATCAATCAAGAGGTCGGCGCGCACTGCTGACTGGTAATCAGCAGTATCCGATTGCTCCTTGAGTGTCTTTACGATTGGACTCAGTGAACCAAGGATGATGCTCTGCAAATACACCAGCTCGGATTCCGACTGCTGCTTCAGCGGTTGTAATTCAGCGAATATGCCAAAGAGGTTCTTGAAAAGCTCAGGATGCTGGCCAGGATTCGATCCCTCGACCAACTCGAGGACCAAAGTAAGTCTTCGAAGGAGCCTCTGAACGTCGTCTTGAGAGGAAAGTTCCACTCGAGCCATCTCGCTTCGGCTAGTTCGTCTCCGCTTCGCTGCTGGTGGTCCTCCAGGCATTGCGGTTGGTGAGGGAATACTATCCAAGAAAGCAACGAGGGTTGCAGAGTCGAGGCTGACGTTGCGTAGAATCTCCACAGATTGTTCTCTACAGAGCCTGTCGAACGAATGGTCGCTCTCGTTCAAGGCCAAGCTTAGCATGCACTGAGCCAGAGAGTGTCGGGATTCAGATCGGAAAGCAGACCATGAACCATGGATACGACTAAAAGCAACTGTTGCCAGTATCTCCCTTTCTTTGTTGAGTTTACCAGAAATGATATCCTGGAGCAGTTGTGCGCTCTTTGCCTCTCTTGGGATTGTTACAAAGAGGTGAGCGCGCTCAGCCTCATCGAGAGACACAGTGTCGTTGTTGCACTTACTTGCCACATCACCGACTGGAAGAACACACCATTCGCTGAGCAATGGCAGCACGGAATTATTACGGACAGTATCGGAGACCTTTCCACGGATGTTGAAGACGGGTAGTAAACATAATCGGACTCTCAAAGAGGGCGTGAGAGCAGCATGACTGGCGAAGAAACTAAGGACAGCCGTGCGGGTTTGCAACTTGACAGATTGTTTAGGCTGGTTCTGCGATTGGGCTCCTTCCAGTAGATTTCTCAGAGCGGGGACGACAAAATTGGCATCCATGACGCATTCCTCGAGCATAGGCTGAAGCATTGAGGTGATGAAGACCAGAACATCTTCAGGCTTGAGCTCTGAGATGTTCTTAGAAGCTTGGCCATACAGATCAGACTTGCCCCAGGACTGGGCTTTGGACCTGGCAGAAGCCTTTCGCGCCAAAAGACCGATGGAAGATGCAGCTGACCGTCGAATGAGGGGCGATGAATCAGCGAGTGCGTAAACAAAGTATGGCAAGAGGTTCTGTAAGATATGAGCAACCTCCAGCTTCTCGAATGAAGAGATGGCAGCACGCAGAGCAGCAATGCGTACTGCAACAGGCCGAGAACTGGTCCAAACACGAACAAGGAATGATAAGTAGAGAGTCTGCTGGAGTGCAGACTGCTGGTGAAAGGCATCCGAAGCAAGGAAAGTCTTGGCTTGTCTGGTCAATACAGCTTGCTCGAATGCATCCGCCGCCTCAGCAAATTCCTTTTCTGATCCAGCATCAAGGAAGCTGGTAATTGTGATCTTTGGTACGTTTACAACAGGCTTCTCGGTGGCCTCATCAGCATCAACCATCTCTTCATCAGAGTCGATATCTTGAACATCCTCAATCTCGAATGTTTGGGTAATGGTAAGCCCCAAGGATTCCAAGTCGATGTTGCTTTGCTTGGCAGCATCCTGTAGCATGGTTGACAGCTCCTTAGACTCGATTAATTTTGCTGCGACCTGAAGCAACTCTCCATGAGCTTCAGAGCCTGGGAGAATATCTCGCAGAAGCTGAACCACTGCAGCGAGCACAATCTGAATGCGCGATTGGCTGATAAGGCCCGATGCGATTAGCTCGTGGAAAATAGTGTAATGTTCCTCCGAGGTAGCATTGAGCGCACCAAGAGCGCAGCCCAACGCGAGTCGCTCAACTTGACATTGTTGGGAGACAATTATCAGTTTTTCCATAAGCTGTGGTACTTTGAGAAGCTTCCGCGAAACCTTAGCCGGGATCTGTGCCTTGGAACGTTCGTTTGCGATTATTGCCAGACAGCCTAGGCATGACTGGAGCGATGTCTCGTCGTGAGCTACAATGACAGCTTCCATCAGACCGTCCAGGACCTTATCTCCCACTTTTGCCTGGTTTACCAACATTATAACGATGGCGTAGCAAGCTAGTACAGTATCGGCTCCATGCTTGGCGTGCATACAACTGTTGAGGACGGGAAGAAGATCCAGAACTAGCTTTTCAGTGCCTTGATCTTGAAGATCTTTTTGGCCAGATCTGGAGTTGTTCAATATGCCATAGATTGCCTCAACGGTGATTCCAGACCAGAAAGACAGCATGTGAGCAGCCTGATGACCCGCACCTACTACCTTTGTAACATACGAATGGTAAGCCCTAAAGAACTGCGGGGTGTTGATGGCTGTGTATGCGATGGTTCGTTGAGGAACATTGGTAGGTGCTTGGATGTACGGGAAGAGGAAGCGGATTGCATGCGATGGCTGTGGGGGAAGGATGGAGAGTAGGGCGAGGAACTGCGGTGTGTTGTGGTATGGCAGGTAAGTGAAGACAAGGCATTCTGTGTTGTATTCGTGGATGCTGGCTTGAGTTAGCAATGACAACAGCGCAAGCTTATGCAGGGCAGGTGAGGGCATTGGCATACCGGAATCGCCTCACAAGCCACTCGAGCGCCTTCTCTGCTGGCTTGAGTAACAATCGTGGTCCGACAAGCGTAATAAAGGCTTCAAGCACAGTATCGAGCTTTGAGTTCTCATCCTTGGTCATTTGCGTGCGCTCTTCGGCCTTGCTCTGCTCGCTGAAAAGATTCTTGGAAAAGCGCAAAAACCTCGAATCCAGAGCGCACAACTCCCGATAGCCCTCGTAGCATATCAGATAGACATTTTCGAATGACTGCGAAGCGGCGATCTTGGGTTCAAACAGCAGCGACTTGCCATGTGCCGACTTCTGGGCGCGCAGGTCGAGCTGGTGGGTGCTCGAGGCCGCGATGGTCGCAAGCTGTTTCTGTAGCGCGGTCGCCATTTTCAGGGATTTTTTGGGGTATCGCAGAAGATTTTAGCGAGTGTTTTTGAGTGTCCCAGCAGCCATGAGACGCCGCGAAACAGCGTGGAGGTTGTCGTGGCGGTTTGGTTGGGAGAGCTCAAGGTTAGTGATGCGCATTCAAAATTTCGAGACGGACTCCATGACCGATTGGCAAGATTTCACGCTAGTGTCTTTTTACGGCGGGCCGCTCCAGCCACACACGCCGTCGGACCTCCGAGACACGTGCGACGCGACTTTCATCCCAACTTCAGGCTGCCCACTTCAACAACATCCGCAGCGTCTTCCAGCACGGTACTTTCCATCTAGCATTGAACAAATAGATTCAGTCTGAAATCTGGGATGCATGCTAGATCCCTCGCAATCTTCACGGCCGTTATAAACAATAGCGTCATGGCACAAGCTTGCGTCGTCGTTATCCAACATTGATTGACTTCGTTTGATGCTTGTCTCCTGCAATGACTACGAACATCCCCAAGTTCGCGAGTTTCCGGCCAAAGCCCAAGGTTGCTCCCGAACCAGCCAAGGAACCCCAGCAGCATGGCAGAGCTGAGCAAGCGTCTAAAGAAAAGCGCCGGCATGAGAAAGCCTCACCACCTCCAATTCAGCAGAGTCGTGAGAAGGATGCGTCTGCCACAAGCAGGCCTTATTTCAGCGATCGCCGTGGCGATGCTGATGTACTGCGATATGGCACTCTGAATCGCTACCATATCCCGCCCTATCGTCGCTATGGCCATGGATTCATCCTAGGTCTTTCGTTGCAGCAGAAAATCGATCGGGAATTAACAACAGACAGAAAAGTTTATCTGACCCCAGCAACACGCAAGCGTCAACAGCGTCTGCTCGCTGCCAAATCTTCAAACAGGTCAGCTGAACGTACACTGCGTCTGGTGCATGTCAGTGGCAATGCGCCAGACCTTGATCAAGACTTTGTACCGTTGTCTGCAAATGGCAAGAGAAAGCGCACTGACAGTGATGATGATGACGATGACGAGGTAACACCAAGCATCAATTACCGAGGGATCAGAGAGCCCAAGTCTGCTGAGCCAGTAGATCCAGACACGCAGTTTGAGTCCGATGCTGAAGTCACAATCAATGCCGAAGTCACCCGCACTAATTCAAAACTCGTGCGGCACACGAAAGACCACCCTGAAGATGTGTCGGGATGGTTGGCGCTGATCGCACACCAGGAAGCAATGTTGAAGCTGGAACAGCCATCAACTCAATTGACTGCTTCTGATAAAGCCCATCTTGCCGATATACGCATTTCCATATACGGAGAAGCCTTCAAAAAGGTTGGCAGCGATCCTAAGAGTCAATTAATACTTCACAAAGGGCTTTTAAAAGAAGCCGAGAGAGCATGGGATGGTGCCAGGCTAGCCAGTAAATGGGAAGATGTCCTCGCAAAGCACCCAGGCGACGTCAATCTGTGGAAGATGTACCTTGATTTTGTGCAATCGAGGTTCACAAACTTCAAATATGAGGATTGCCGAACCATCTTCATCAAATGCTTTGATAGCCTACGTGCGAGCACGGAAGAAATTCCGTCTTCAGACCTGTTACACATACTACTACGTCTCACGTCCATGACATGCCAGGCTGGATACCAAGAGCTCTCGATAGCAATTTGGCAGGCTTTGCTCGAGAGCCGCATCCTCCACCCGGAGGGAGGTACGACCATGAGTGCCTTCGAAGCATTCTGGGATAGCGAGGTGCCACGCATTGGTGAACTACAAGCAAAAGGCTGGAATCACTGCAGCTCAGTAGAGGAGCCTACATTAACACAACTCCCTCATTTGACTGAAAAGTCTCCGTCAGAACCTTTATTCGAAGATTTCCAGAAACGCGAAACTGAAGCAATGAGGCGACTCATTCTACCGGGCCGTACCTTAGATAATGTTGCGGAAGATGACGCTTTCCATACTGTCTTTTACGATGACCTAGCGCCATATCTGAAGTTACTCCCGGAAGATGTACCGCCAAACGTACTTGTTGATGCTTTCCTGTGCTTTTGCGGGCTACCTCCTCTTTCGAAGATGGGTGCGCATCAGCGTGACTGGTGGTCTGATCCTTTCCTGCAATGCCACTGGTCACCATCTCCTTCATACAAAGGGGAGATTTCCAAATTCACACAAATGCTTGAACGCTTCTCTAGCTGTCCGTTGAAAAGCTTTCAAATGACGACTGAGCTATTGTTCGGTCAAGATTTCAACATCAATGGCATCAGACTAGACATCGATTTTATCAGACGACTCCTTAAAGTCCTAGCCGCATACCCAGCTAACGACGATGTTTTTGGCGAGTACCTTCTCGCTTTTGAACTGAGTCATTATCCTCAGGAGGCTTTCAAGACAGCAAAGCGACTGTTAAAAGGACGGCCTTCGAGTTTGCGCCTATACAATGCTTACGGATTAGTCGAAGCTCGGCTTGGGAACTCAGACAAGGCAAACCAAGTCTTTCGTACTGTGCTTTCTATGCAAAGCGATAAATCAACAAGCCCAAGCCCACAGACTTTGGGTCTCCTGGACAGCTGGGCTTGGGAAGCGCTTCATAGAGGAGAAAGACAGGTTGCATTATGGCGCCTTGTCTCGCCGCACGGCAACACTCCAGCAGAGTTCACACAATCGCAACCTGATCAGGATCTCATATCTAACACGCGGATGAAGCTTGACGAAATCAGCGAGCGTGCATTGCTTGGCCAAGAATATGCAACATCCGTCTTGAGCACTTCACTTTCCGCTCTACTACTTTATCTGACCAGCGATCACAACGCTGAGCGTGCTCTTGAGCATCACTCGCATCTGTCAATTTGGTTCACATCGCACAATGCCAGCAATACGCCCTTCGCCGAGCTTCAAGCACAATCAATATCACGTTTACTAACTTACCATGTCACTCATGCTCCTATTGTCAAGCCCAATCTCATCCGTTCGACCCTTGAGCCACTGATATCTCATTTTCCCGACAATACCATTTTGCTTTCTCTTTACGCTGCCAACGAGGCTCGTTTCTCGATAGACGATCGCGTGCGGGGCATTATGCACAACGCTACACTCCAAAACCAAGAAGAACGCAGTGTGGCCGGCTGGGCCTTTGCAATCCACTACGAAACATTGAAAGGCGAGATTGCAGGCTCAACATCCCACTCTGTACGTGCGCTATACAAACGTGCAACCGATTCTAGTGGTGCACATTGTCCCGCACTATGGAAAGCCTACGTGCAGTTCGAGCTAGCACAGCTACAGCACCTGCAGGAAGCGAGACAGCTAGGAAGCAAGAAGCCGCGTCGAGATGGGAAGAAGAGCAAAGTGGAAATCCGACTGGACGAGGCACATCAAAGAATTAAAGATACCTTTTACGCTGGTCTGCGTAATCTTCCTTGGTGCAAGGAGTACGTGCTGTTTGCTTTCACAGATGCGAAGAATGTGTTCAGCAACGAGGAGAAGTGGAGGTTGTGTAGGGTGATGATTGAGAAAGAGATGAGGTTGTATGTGGAAATGGATGATGATGAGGCATGGGAAGTTGCTCGAAAGGAGCGATGGGCGGCTGACAGTGTCATGGTCAGATAACAGGATGTGATTATGCAGAAGCCGGTATCTACATAGCCTTAACTTTTTCACTCAAACTGTTCTGGCATTGTTCCCAGAATGATCATAGAGAGAAGCCAAAGCGTTTGGACCGTCCATCGCACTCTTGAATTACGATGATCACTTGACCATGTATTTTGGTTGATCTTCACGTTCTGGTTTACTGTGTTTAGAGCTTCCAATTCTGTATGAAAGATGATACGATAAATGATGTGATATTTTGAGCCAAGTTGGCAAATAACAATAGCTTCTGTCTAGCATAGGGCGCCAACCTAGAATCACTTTCAGTTGTGGGCTGGATTATTGGCATCTCATACTCATCGTTCTTCACTTCGCCATACTGCGATGTTTGACCAATCATAGTTGTGAGGGAACCACCCCTACTACCAAATTAGCGCTCTGGTCTTCCTAGTGTATTGTTGGGTTAATGAACAGGGTGAAATATGAGATCTCGGCAATGAGCTGACCTTATGTGGCTGCTGCAACTCGTAGGCACATGCATCAGCTGAGCTGAATGAGGCGCAATGTCCGCGGAGGATCCCCAAGGCATTCTTCTTAGAATAGCGCATAATCCTGGACTTTGCTGCCTTTTGTCTATATTTTTCTTGCCTCGAAGTTTTCGTCTCTCTTACTTTACAAAACTTGTGATTTTGGCTGCCACATCCGACATCTTGGACGCGTACAACGGCAAAATCAAATATGTCTTTTGGATGGTCGGTTAGCGATGTCGCTTTGGCTGCGAAGTATATCTGGATCGCTGGCGAAGCACTGTCGGAGACTTATGGTGCCCCCAAACGAGTCAAGGAGGATATGGCATTCATAAAGCACCTGATGAACACATTCGAAAATGTCGAGAAAGCAGTAGATGACAGCCTTTTACCTGTAGGCCTCCGGAAGAAGATTGAGGCAATCAGAGGGCCTCTTCTTGAAACGACAGCTAAGATGGTCGGGTATCACGATTTGACAAAAGCTGGGAACAAGCATTTCAATGCCGTCATGGTCCGCTCTGTCAAAAAGATCGTATATTGTTGGTATTTTTCTACCAAGATTAGGCAGCTGCGAGACACGATTGCGATTCCGCTAGAAGGTCTCCACTTGGATCTTACGCTGTTGAGCGTTGAACGTTTGCAAACAACTCAGCAGACGGTTGAGGAACGCTTCGACAAAAGTCAGCAAGCCCACCATCAAGAGCTGCTGCGCCGTATTAAGGAATGGCTGCGGCCAGTATCAACCGTTGAAGACACGTACAACGCCATCGTTACCAACCTCCTTCCAGGAACGTGCAAGTGGTTGTTCGTAAAGAAAGAATACCTTTGTTGGTGGAACCAGGTTTCCAGAAAGGAGTTGTCAATATTATGGATTTCTGGCATCCCAGGAGCTGGAAAGACAAATCTGGCAGCAAAGATAATCCAAAAGTTTCGCCAGGAGAAACGGGCAGTAGCCTATTTCTTCTGTGACGGGACTGCTCACAGAGATGATGCGAAGAGCATAATGTCTACACTCTGTTGGCAACTTCTAAACCAGTTTCCGGAAGACGTCGAGTTGCTTCTAGAAGCTTACGAAAGAGGTGGCGAACCAATTGATATAGAAATGAGGGATTGTCTTGGTCGAATGTGTGTGCGAAGAGATGCACTGATAGTTCTAGACGGGTTGGACGAGTGCGCCTTACGTACAAGGAAACAACTTTGTATGCTCTTGGTATTCTTAGTCGCACACTCCAACGTCATTATCCTTAGTCGTGAGCTTGACGACATCCAGCAAGGCTTATCTCAGGTACCAGAACCCTTCAGGCTTGTTCGCATTGAAATATCTGAATCAGACACGGAGAGCGATCTTAAGAGGCTCATAGTCGAAGAATCCAAACAGCTAGGTGTGTTGGAAGAAGAGACGAGACGAGAAATTGTTCAAAGACTGCAGTCTGGATGCCATGGAATGTTCCAGTGGGTCACGAACATGATTGCATACCTTATGGACAGCGAGCGTATGATCGATGAGGAACTTTTGTCTAAAACAGAAGAGATGCCGGCAGGTCTCAATGAGCTGTACAGCAAGATCCTCGGCAATATCCACAAAGATAAACCGGAAGAGGTGGTTATGGACTCAATGAGTGTACTGAGCTGGGTAGCATGTTCTCGCAGAGCGCTATCCCTGCCAGAAATAGCCATGATGCTCCGAATCAAAAATGGTGCGACGAGGCAAGGCTGGACCGTCATGGCCGAGCATGCTGTACTGAGACGGATAATAAGCAAGTATTGCGGACCACTGGTGCGTTTTGTTCAACGGGAGAATAAGGAGGTTGTCGTACTCGCACATGCCTCCGTCAAAGAGTTTCTTTTCAGTCATGCCAAACGCGAAAGTAAAGCTCCTATCGATTGGGTGAAGACAAAGATCGAGACAGATCTCGCCAGAATCTGTTTAACATATCTGTGCTTTGAAGACATCGAGTCTCCACCGTTTCAAATAACAGAGAATACTTCTCATGCTACCCTCGAATCGAAATTCCGGAATTACTTGAAACGATATCCACTCATGACATACGCAACGGCATACGCATGGAGTCATGCTTCGGTGTCCGGTACAGAGGAAGGGTTGGTAACCGCAATTGAGAAATTTTGCTCATCAGAGACAGTCACCGTTCGCTGGCTCCAAGTATTCCTTCAACTCTGTGGTGATCGTGGTGTGGCGCGGAGCAGCAATGCCCTCGATTATATTGACCTCATAGAGAAGGCCTGCAAAATGAAAGATGAATCACTACTGGTCAACCGTTGGTTGTGTCATCTCCGAGGTCCACACCCTTGCCGCTTTAGCAGATGGGGTAGATTTGTTACCTCGGGCAATGGAAATGATTTCCTTCCGGCCATTCATGTGGCGGCGTTCTTTGACTTCGAGGAATACGTAAGAGCCGAACTTGGGAAAGGCATAAACCCAAATGAACTAAGCATCGATAACCAGACTCCACTTCATCTCTCAGCCCGGGGTGACTCTGTGGGTTCTGGTAGGGTTCTAGTAGATCACGGCGCAGATGTCAATTCTCGTGGGTATTTAGGCACTACTCCAATTTGTTGTGCCATTACCGATGAGGATGATAGGAATGTAAAAGAGGAAGGTCCTTTTGAAATGGCTCGGTTTCTTCTCGAGTGCAATGTGAATCTGGTTCTCGGCCCAAGAAGCGCGAGTGAAGCTCCCGGTCCCCTTACATTGGCATGTAGGCTGCGCCAACCAGATAGCCCTTACGTCTTAGACCTCGTCCAGGAAATGCTGAAACGTGGCGCCTCAGTTCATATCGATGGGTATCCTGGTCGCAAGCCTCTGCTAACTAGCGCAATAATTGCGAAGTCCCCTGGGCTCGTTGACCTCCTTTTGACGAATGACGCAGATCCTAATGGTGGCGCTGACTTCAAAGGCAAGGAAAAGTCAAATTTCAATCATCCCCTCATTGCTGCATTGCGGTCATCGCCAAGCGAACTCATAGTCGAGAAATTAATCGAGTTTGGGGCTGATCCAAATGTTGTTGGATGTTACGGTCGAACAGCTTTGCATTTAGCTGCTGGTATCCTATGTCCCCAAGTTGCAAGCAAATTGACTGAACTGCTACTTGAAAATGGATCAGATTGCAACATTCGATCTGACAATGGATCATTGCCGCTCCACGAAGCTACCAAATTCCAGAATCTTGGCGCAATGAAAGGATTGATTGCAAGACATGAACGTTCCCAACTGGACGCCGAAGATGGGTTAGGAAGAACACCATTGACCATAGCCATCGAGAATGATTTCAAAAAGGCATCCGACTACTTCTAGACGCTGGGTGCGCAACAGAAAACAATGTTTGGCGAATTGAGCATATTGAGAGAGGATTAGGTCAGACAGAGAGTGATACTAGAGCATCTTATAGGATCGTGAAGAAGCAAGCCACCCACTTTCCCCGTCACAAGAAGGACCAGTACCGGGTATATGTCATGCTGTGCGAGCGGTCACGCCTACCAACAAACCTAGCTCGAAAGATCCTAGACATCGCAGAATACTGGATCAAGTCAACTGTTGAGCGTTGCGAAGAATTGCGATACGACGAAGACGAAGCCAAAAAGCAAACCCCCTATCTTCTGAGCGACCCCATAAAGGGTGCACACAGCTATCCGGTTCGTGAGATCAATATCATCATTTGCAGTCACGACCAGGGATGGAGCAATTACAAGGATCTTCATGGTACTTACATTGCGTCGATGACGTTCTTCAATCTCGTGGTGCAGACAGAGAATGGATCTTTACTAGCAATTGAAAAGGGTGTTACGGGTATCATACACAATGTTCACGCTTGTTCTAAGACACGAGAACACTTTGTCACCTTCAAATACACTCCAACCAAAGGACGGCAATCGTGGCTGTGTCAGATTAAGCCGGGGGATAGAATTGGGGTCGTACCAATGGCACTGTGTTCGAAGTGGGTTAACCATGTACAAAGCGCGCGCATCGAGGTTTTGTCGACATTCATGCTCAATGATGGATGATATTTTATGTATAATATCGAAACAGCACCTCCCCGTTTCCCTCATTTCTTCTTCCTCAACCCAGCAGCGCCAAAGCACCGCCAGCATCAATGAAAAAGAATATTCGCGCACACATCCAGAAAGTGCTATAGGACGGGCACATTGCTCCCCATACGCCAGATATAGCAAGTACATCGTGGCTGCGGGGAGCCGGAGTTCAAAAATAGAAGTAACATGTTTGGAACAAAGTCCGAGGTGTTACCCTGCGGAAGAACAGATACTACATCGGATCAAAGCCTGAAAGGCAAAGAGCGAGCTGAGGAATTGGGAAAGTGAAGAGGGAAAGGGAGTTTATATAGAGGAGTGAAAGGACCAGGCGGCAGTACAGGCACGTGACGGCACGTGAGGAGGGTGTCAGCCTGCTTGGCTGGGCATATATGGCTAACGAAGATTGGATAAGGGAAGAAGGTATCTGATTGGTTTATCGAGTGGAACTACAATCTTAGACTCGGCAGTTCTTGGTGGACGCGAGATACGTATACAAGGGTAGCAAGGCAGATACATCACGTGACGCTTTCTGCCTGTAGCCCCATATCGCCCCGAACTAATCAGATGGCCGAATGAAGTGCCAGAATGCTGCGGACTGATATTACCTATGATGCAGGAAGTTATTCGGTTACTAACAAGCAACAAGAATCGCGCACAATCAAAAGGTTGTATGTAAGCTTGAACAGAGCAGAATAAAACACTAAGAGTGACATGGTTTCCAGAATTCGCACATGTGTTCAGCAAATATGTTCTAGATAGATGGAATTGATATAGAGCAACATTGACATTGGAGAAGATTCGAAGTATCAGCAGTAGCATACACTCGATCGGATACAGAAGCAGAGTTTTGGAACGGGGGGATTCATTTCGCTTCTATTTAGTGCATTGTTGTCGCTCCGCGTTTCTATATCAAAACGATCAAACTACCATACTTCACGCTTCAACTGCATGCGTTATCTAAAAGCCTTTCCATCCACACTCGAAGTGACGCTTCCAGCCGTTCGCCATGGGCTCCCAGTCTGCGTCATTCAGGTCTTGACACCATAAGTCTGAAGGAGCTATAGCTGGCTTCTTTCCCCTTGCATCGCAGATTTCCTGGCATACCGAAACCATAAAAGGCATCTCTTCGGTAAAAGATTCGGTGGTCATGAAGGGCACGCACCCTACGCCATCGGGGTGGTCGCACCCTGGCATAGATTTCTTTATTTCAAAGTCTACCCTACACTTGCTGACGTCACGGGGCTCTTTAACAGTCATCGCAACACCAAAAGGCATCATGTGCTGGGCAGGATGATTCGTACTCTCAATGCAGTCCTTCATCTCTGTCATGCGATTGCCATGAACGTTACGCTCACCAGCAATATTACCGTTAGGGTCATAGAGCTTCCAACCAACTTCAGAGTAGTCATTGAACATGCACTGAGAAATCGCTACTCTCCAACGTCCAAACTTGTCCATGGGGCCAAGACTTGGCAGGTGTGGGGCGAAGGATGTTTTGGTCGTTGAAGGAGATGAAAAGGATGTCTTACTTGGAGTCATAGTGGTTATGTTGCTGGCGAACGTTCTGGATGTGCTTAATGGATCACCGGGGTTGTTGTCTCCCTCATCGTCGTCTAAAGATAGCGGCGCTCTGGTACATGCAGGTCCATTCGAGGTGAGCGTATTCGTACCCGTCACCGTGGTTGTAGTATCGAAGCCCGGAATCGCACCTCCGCACATGGTGACCGTCGCGTCGATCATCGGAACACAAATAGAGGAGATCATCGTCGACGAAGTTCCCCGTAGACTTGATGGAAGTGCAGATACATTGAATCCTTTAGTACACCACACGAAACGCTCGGTGATGACAGTCCTTTCCGTATCGTAACAACTTTCAGGATCAGGACGATTCGGTGGCTTTGTTGGCGCAGGACCAGGCTTTGGACCGCAGCCACCAGAAATTGTACAGCCTGGGCGACTGCAAAGCTCTGGTGGACAAGGCTCACAGCCCCCTCCTGGGCAATATCCATCATAGCCGACGATACCTTCTGGTCGGGTACCAGGGCATCCGAAGAAAACACAAGGACTACAACCGAAAATACCACATGGGATAGTGATCTCGAACTCTAATCCAGGACAGCCGGGACCAAATCCAAGGCCCATCCATCCACAACCACAACCGAACAGTCTGCACTCAGGCTTGTTTTTCTTCGGGCGCGATGTTGGTATAGGTATAACCTTAGGGTCGTCTCTGTCGCTGTCGCTTGGACTGTCACTCTCGCCGCCCTTGTCGCACTTCTTTGGGACGCATGGGCAGACGGGTCGTTTGAGGATAAAGAAAGTGGCAATACGCCACTTTAGGCATTCCGAAACACAATCGTGCGGCTTGCATTCCGGATCACTATCCGAGTGCGAATCGGGATCACCGCCATTATGCTCTTTGTCAGGCAGAACACCCCACCACCATGTCCGACACCATACCGTATTCTCATGTAAAAGACATTCATGAGGTGGCTGCACGTAGTCAGGCCTAGGAAACATCCATCCTGCACAGAAGATGACACACCAGTCCAAATTTCGGCACTCATTAGGACAACCGGTGGCATTAGGTGACGGCTTAGCGGAGCTCAGGATGAGACTGGCAGCTGGTGGTAGAGTATTGGAACTGAAGACAGAAGGGACAGCTGTTGAGAAACTTGTGGAACTGAAGGTAAGTGTTGTACCGCGGTTGGAAGACAACTGCGTTGTCAAGCTTTTAGGTGGAACCAAGGGTGAAGACAAAGTTTGACCCGAACCAGCTGGAGAGCTTGCTGATGTATTTGGTACAGCTGCCGAGGAACTTCCTTGAGTATTAAGTCCAGTTTTTGGGTCGCTCTGGGTATTTACTGTTGCTGTTGATGAGGTCTGACTAGGATTGATCGATATGATCGGAACAATAGCTGTGATGGAGGAGTGTCCAGAGCTGTGTGGTGGACTGGGAACCCGTGCACTGGATGAACCGCCAAATAAGCTGCTCTGCATACTTGAAGGCATTGCAGAGGCAAGCAGAGAAGTAAGACTCGTAGAAGAGCCAGCATTGGAGGTAGGACCAACGGATGATTGAACCAACCAACTTGATGCTCCTGGAATGATAGGGACGACCAGCCCTGACGTAGTTGATTGACCTGTAGTAGTTGCGGATACAGCAGATGTGAAACCACCCGAGTCAACAACTGAAGAATGTTGGCCGCTCCAGAATCCGGAAGACAATGAGCCAGAACTTCCTGAAGAAGGAACTGCGGTTTCTGTCCAGACTACGGAGCTTGATTGACCTTGGGATGGAGGCTGGCTGCTGGGCCGGGATGCAAGTGGTGGTGTTGAAATCTGCGTCGAAGATGGGATTCCAGAGCCTGATGGTAGCGGGGTGTTCCAAACTACAGAGGAGCCAGTAGCAGATTCCTGAACAGACGACTTAGGTGTCGGAGCATTTGAAGGCAGATGAGCCACAGGTCCAGAGGGCGCATGAGAGGGATGGTTCTGGCCATTCGAGCTATTGGGCAGTTGAGGGTCAATCGAGACTTGAACAGATGTAGTGGATGATACAAGGGTAGGTTGGCTAGAATTTTCAGTTGCAGGGGTGGTAAAGGAAGAAAAGACAGGTACGACTGGGCCAGGTATAGGTGACACATCAATATGCGCGTCGCAATGGTTATAGTCAAGGGAACAGAGAGAGGTACCACCGATACAGCGTTTGTTGGCAAGCGCCAGATTGAGTCCGAGAGTATCGTCGTCGTCGTACCCGATCCACTGGTCATCCCAAGAGATCTCTTTGACACCAGCGCCACCGTGAATGATCTGGGGTCTCAGCTTTTTCTCCCGATTGATTCTCCGAATCTCGCACGCACTCAGGACGTCTTCTTCTTCTGTACAAATACCTGCTTTACTTGGACCAGTGAATTTGCAGCCGCAATATTTGCAGCTCTGATCGACAACTGTAAACCCGCGACCGTAATTGGCAATCCCCATGTGCATTTTGGCTGGGTCGAGCTTAGCTGACAAGAGAAGAGTAAGCGCAGCGTCAATCTCAGCAAGGTCTGTATGCGGTTTGATCTTAGGTCCTAAGCTGGATACGAATGCATCCCAAGGGCCATGTAGATCATAAGTGAGGATGGTGAACTAATCCACGGCGTCTTGCATCTTCTGTAGATCCGTGTTCTTCAGATGTTCATACTGGGCCGGCACGACTACCGAAATGCTCAAATCCTTTCCGAAGTATTCGCGTAGCTCATGAACGAGATCTACTTGATTTTGGGTATCGGCTGGGTTGCCGCCACGATTCGAGGCGCCAGGCCACTCCCAGTGTAGCTCGATGCCACTGAACTTCCACGTCTCAACAAATCGCTTGATTGATTCGATGAACGCCTTGCGGTTTCCCTTCGTACCCGACATATCAGACCAGGCAGTACGTGTCAGTCCTTCATTAGACATGTTCCATCCACCGATAGCCTTTGCTTTAGTCAGAAACTGTTGTATATTAAATGTTTTTTGGAGAACACTTACGAGTCCTTTACGGAAGTTTTCCGGAAGGTGGAGAAATTGCCGATATAATTCGCCGTCTTCAGGGTGTTCCATGGCAACGGTAAAAGTCTTGGGGTCGGAGACTGCGAAACTGAACGTAATGTGTGTGAATCCGGTCGTGTTCAAACGACCGGGCCAGATTCGCTCGCATGCACGACGGTGAACGTTTGATGCATCGAAGTAACCAACATGTCGCTTTGCACTGTTTTTCTCGCACGTCGGAGTCGAAAATCTACCACAATCGCCTTGGCAGAGGGTGGAAGCGTCTGACTGTGCGTCAGTGTGTCTAAGAGTTGGTGGACCGCTGATTGAGTCGGATTTGCCAGCTGCGCAGCCAAGCAGCAACTCGAATGATGCAAGTATCCACAATCGCATCGTGGCGGATGCTTTGGTTCTTGGCAATAAGGCTTTTAGAAAGAAATGGCAAAGCAGATAGGCAAGATAGTATGAGCAGAAGTAGTTGAAAACCCGCGGCTAGATGTATGGAAGAGAAAATACTAGGTAGAGACAGGAGGTGTTGATTTGATTAGTGATTGAAGCGACACCGCTAGCCGGTGAAAGTGAGCATTACACATGGGGAAGGCGCGACAAAGTGAGAATGAATGCAAACGGACAGAGTTTGCGCATATGCTTAGTAAGTATTAAGAAGCCATCAATGTCAGTACACAGAACAAGATAAACGAAAGAAGAATCAACATTACTGCATAGATCTGTATTGCAACACACCAAGCTTAGTGAATTGCGATTGGGTGATATACATAACTTGTCGTGGTGATCATAAAATTCGACGGATGACCTGCTGAGAGGAAGTGTCTTCTTCTCTTTTCGCTATTTATGAGAGTGAATAATGAAAAACTAGAGATGTTCTAATATGACTGTGCTGAGATGTAGGGTACCAAAAGGATATCTGGGATAGGCTTATGAGGTTGGACATTTGCATAACGATATGCTTGACGCACTCTCCTTACGGAAAGAATACATCGGAATCATGGTTGTCTTTTTCAGTATTGCAAAAATACCTTTGCAGAGGAAAACCACGATCTAATTTGGAGATTAGTCGAGGATGAATGCGTTCATCATCGGTGGATTGTCGGAAATGAATCAATTGATATGAAAACGACAGAAAGAGTCACTGAATTTTAACAATGGTCCCATTGGCTTGAATACTCATTGCAGGTACTCAATATAGAAGAACACATTGTAGCAGTTAAGATGTGGACGTCGCAGCCCCACCATTGGATAACTACACGCTAGAGACGCGCTAAAGTTTAACACGACTGATTGGTTGGCGTAGGTAATTGTCATGAACACCCAGAATTCTGATCAAGTGATGTCACTTTAAGACTACGTAACAATGCTTTAACAAATACTAGCCATGAGATGCGGCGAGCGGTATAATAGATCTCAAACCTTCGAAGTCGCCTGGAGGAATTCCCAGATAGACGCATTCTAATCACCCAACTCAATGCGAAACCATGGTTTAGAAAGCACTTTACCACACCATAGGGTTAGGATTGGTCTGCTCTGGTCCTGTCCTCGAGAATTCTAACTGCCGAGTACAACACAGGAGTCTCTGGATTAGGGCTTCTCTTTGATGTGTGATGTCTTGGCGCGTTCCTGCATGGCGGGGTTGCGCTAACGTCATCTAGTCTTTCGATCTCAGCTCTCTTTGCTATACGCAATCATCGTGTCTCATGAATTTATAACTCCTGAACACCACCAAGATGGCGGAGCCGCCTGCTTTTGGCAGTGCACCGGACATCATGATGCCGCCACGCCTCTCCATAGAGCTCGATCGTACCGACCCCGGCGTTCCCTTCCGTGCATCCCAATCCCACATCCACCACACTTGGGCCCGAACCTTCCACTCGAGACCAGAGCTCTATGTCCGCCCTCAAAGCCTCGAAGAGGTCCAAAAAGTCGTCAATCTTGCACGGCGCATGCGCAGACGGGTCGTGACAGTAGGATGTGGGCACTCGCCTTCGGACCTTACATGCACTTCGTCATGGATGGTCAACCTTGACGACTTCAACGAAGTGTTGAAGGTGGACAAAGAACGAAAAACAATGACAGTGCAAGCTGGAATACGCATGCACAACCTAAATCTTCAGGCAAAGTCATACGGCTTGACAATGCCAAACTTGGGCTCGATCGACGTTCAATCTCTGGCCGGGGCGATTGCGACAGCTACACACGGCAGCTCGTACAACCACGGCCTCCTCTCGGACCGTGTTCAGAGCTTGCGCATAGTATTGGCCAATGGCCAAGCAGTTAGGTGCTCGCCAAAGCAGTCTCCTGACCTCTTTCGTGCCGCACTAGTATCGTTGGGTGCACTGGGTATAATTGTTGAAATCGAGTTCCAGATGGTCGAGGCAAATAACGTCGAGTGGGTGCAGACTATACGACCGATTGAAGATGTACTGGCAGACTGGAACAATGGGCTATGGACCTCGAACGAGTTCGTTAGAGTATGGTGGCTGCCGTACATGAAGCGTGCAGTTGTCTGGCGCGCAGACAAGACCAAGAAGCCCCACCGCGCACCGGAGTACAACTGGTACGGCGGCAGCGTTGGCTATCACACGTACCACATCTTGCTCTGGATATCACAGTATGTCCCACGCTTCTTGCCTTGGGTTGAATGGTTTGTCTTCGGTATGCAATACGGCTTCAAAGACGGGAGTATCATCTCTGCGGTCGGCGAACAACGCACTGAACTCCTTATGAACTGCCTTTACTCTCAGTTTGTCAATGAATGGAGCATTCCCCTTGACAAAGGCCCCGAAGCTCTGACACGCCTCACAAACTGGCTTCACGGCGACGAAAACTCTTCTGGTCTCCCATTCAGTACCAAAGGTCTTTATGTTCATTCACCTATCGAGGTCCGCATCGCAAACACCGTCAATCGAGAGCCCCGTCCATTCCTTGATACATCTTATCCAGACACACCTGCCTTGTATCTAAACGCTACGCTTTATCGCCCCTATGGTCAGGATCCACCTTGCCGAGAGCGCTACTATGAAGCCTTTGAACATTTGATGAAAGAATACAATGGCCGACCTCATTGGGCGAAGAACTTCCAGTCCGTTGACAACGCCTATCTCTCATCAGTATACGGTAACGATCTCGATGAATACAACCGTGTCCGCAATGAGGTCGATCCTGAAGGCATGTTCCTCGGCGCCTGGCACCGCCGCACCATTCTGCCACCCAAGGCTGAGCTTCCTTTACTCCCTCTCGAAGAGAAAGAAGTCATCCGCCGAAGTCGTCGCACCGGTGGTGTTGACTGGATCGGTGAACAGGCACGTTGGTTCGACGGCGGTCTTGATGTTTTCGAAAAGGCAGGAAGCGAGTCCGGAGAGAGTTTTGATCTCATGGCCGAAGCCGAGGCACAAAACAGTGTGCTGCTAGAGGGTTTGACGGATGAGCTTATTGTGAGTGAGGATAGTTACGACATGGAGACCGAAAGCAGGATGAGGGAAGAGACTGAGCGATACATCACCGGAACGAACGTATTCAATAAAATGTAGAGTTATCATGACAGAGGGTGGAAGCCTACAAGTAGATGATATGAAAATTGTCACTCAGTCGCCATGCATACATATAGATAGCTGAATAGAAACTCAACAACTATTTTTGTTCACAAGGCATGACTGCACGACCTATCTTACCATAAGGACCCTATCTTTGACGTATGCCACAACACCTTGATAGTATCAGTACGCTGGTCTATCTCTTGGTTAAAATGCCCGACGTCAAGAAATTACATTCCATCACGGAATCAAATATGAAATTCAGGCTAAAAAGAGTTTTGGTGGCGATTCGATTGACATTTCTCTAGATACACAATACGGAAACCGCCCTTGCTCTGTTATATCCACTTACAGCTATCCGAAACGCAGGCCTTGTCTAAATTGGTCTAGTGATTGCTAACCCCTCTGAAAATTTCATTGACAATTTGATTTCTAGAGAAGTTGCAGGTTTATATGCGGCAGCCACTGTTGTTACAGTTGACAGTTTATTTACTTGGTCTGCACGTAGATCTCAGAGCTTCCAGATGACTGGTAGCCCTCAGTAGCGACAATCTGGTAGTAGTGCTGACCCAAGTTGAGACCGTAACGAGCCCAGGCGTTGAAGTGGTTCTGCATGTTCACGCTTCCACCGACGCGCTTCTGTGTGCGGACAGACCTGAGATTATGGTCAGTATCTGTATCCCAACTGAATCAGATGTCAAGGCTTCTTACCAGTACTGGTTGAAGGTCCTGGTTCCGTCGATGGAAGGCTGGTTGTAACGCGTGGAGACAGCAACGTCGTAGTTACCACCGTCGGTCTGGAAGGTGCCCTTGTACTGGGCCCCGCTGCTGGGGTTGTAGGTGCCGTAGGATTCAATTACGTAGTACTCCACGAGTGGGTTGCGGGTCCATCCGTACACAGCGAGGTATCCGTTACCCTGTGGGTTGAAGGCTCCACCGTAGTTAATGGTGCTAAGCAGTCATGTTAACAAGGGTATCTTCATCAGATGTTATTCGTATCATACCGGCCGTTTCCAGGGTTCCATCCCTTGCCACCAACGAAGTTGCCAGTGTTCCTCCAGGTCACAGAGTACTTGCTGCCCTCACCCATGGTGTACTGGGCAGAGCCGCCGCCATCAGTCCACCACGAGTAGAAATATCCGTTGTGGTATCCCTCAGAGCTGGGGGTGGACTGGCGCTTCTCGAGAAGTGCAGTCGCGTTGCCATCATCGCGCTCAGCAAGAAAGTCGAAGGGAGCAGCGAGGACGCTGGTGGTAGCCACCGCAGCGAGGAGGAGAGACTTGAAAGAGACCATTTTGTATCGAGTGTTGCTGATCTTTGTTGGATGCAGTGAAGATAACTTGATGGGAACAGCAGTCAACTTATATCTCTATGCCGAGTGATAGTTGAGCCTGAATCGCGGGAAGAAGCCATACTGAGTGTCATGAGATCTCATCTTGAGCCTTGCCTCTATCGTGATGGTGTACACTGATGATGGGTCGGAGCCTCTCACTTCGAGAAGCTCGCGCCCAAATGTCGGCTACAATGGTCT
This sequence comes from Curvularia verruculosa, assembly GCA_036172615.1. NCBI lineage: Eukaryota > Fungi > Ascomycota > Dothideomycetes > Pleosporales > Pleosporaceae > Curvularia > Curvularia verruculosa. The sequence continues at coordinate 45,273 of JAWDHC010000061.1, read as the reverse complement.
AGTCACGACGCAAAAGGTAGATGCACCGATTGCCATCCAATTTCGGTAGCCACCACCAGCGTAGAACGATCGCAAAGATCCGTAGCCCTTGTTCGAATCTGCAAGACATAATTAAAAACCATTGCTGTACCCGGTTTTTACGCGCTGTTTGAACCTGGTTTCGAGGAATTTAATATCAACACAAGCCACAAGAACACAGACACATCCCTACCCCACACTCTTTGGGTTCCATCACAGCCTACTAGGCACATGATTTTGGTTAGGCTTGCATACGCGAAGGCTTTGCCAGGGGTTCGTTACGCACATCACCTAATCCACAGCGCTGACGGCGGGAAACATCGGCAATTTTTCAGTTTACCACCGGTTGAAGACATAATGCCAAGTTATATAGCAGCCGGTACTTTACCGACTCTACTACCACACGCCAAGCATGGTGGATGTCTTGGCTGGATTGAGGCGTGGAGTGCAGAAAAGTGGATCTCCATGTGGGTGATCCTACGGAGATAAAGTTCTGGAACGAATCACAAAATGCAACGGAGAAAAGGAAATACCCAAACCATGCAGATAAGGCCATAAGTCTCTCAATCCATCAGAAATTGGACAGGGGGCATATATGACGTGTGTGAAAAAGGCTGCCAGCCTCCCACTGTGATCCGGATGCGTACCTGCTTTGGGAAGGTTCCGAGGAATCTTCAACGCTAGATAGTTATTCGTAGAGCCAATATAGGAGGAGAATGCCCAGACTAATGCACCCCGGTATGATGCCAAGGTGAAGTGACTCCACTCACGATGTCTTGGTGCGTGACCTAGAAATTAGCCTGTGCTAACATTCACACGTCAGGTCGCCTTGTGGACCACGGAGACTATCAACCCTTTTCTTTTTCAGGAATGTAAGCTAACGGTCTGCCATCGCGAGATGCTAAAAAAAGGCCGAACCGGTGGTCTTTGATATTATACTGGGGTTGTTTGAGGAAGGTATGGCTAGCAGAGCGGGTCTGCTACTACAATGTCGTATGGATATCCGGCACGAAAATCGAGTCAGGAATTTGCAGAGTTGGGTTAGCAAAGTGGAGACAACCGCACTACTGGGAACAGGAGACAAGATCAAACACCTGAACTACTGAAAACCATCGTGGCTCATAAAACATTATCAAATAACCTTCATGCGAAGTCCAGTTTTTTTTTCAGAAATTCTCGTACGAGCTTTGTCTTGACCATTACTCACACCATCTCTGTATCGATCGGAGGGTTTCTAGTCGACCATTATGCGGACGTGAAAATCAACTAGGAAACAGTGAAATTACATATCACATCTTGGCTCTTGCAATCAATTTGTTGACTTCGATGTCTTGCTTATCTAGTAAGCTTTTATTCTACCCGATCAGATCCATTTGCTTCTGTCTTTAACCGGCTTGAGGTCAAGACTGTCATGACGGAGATGGATTGATTGGAATTGCTACAGTCTTGCCTTTTCTATCTTTAGCCAAGGCCGATGATATTTGCCTGTTAAAGTTTTCTCGGTCTCAGCAGCGTGAGTGGCGAAGTGTTCCGAGGAGATTTTGTTTTTGGTGGCATATGACCACGGGGGGCAGATTTGCTCGATACAACTCTGACCGCTTACCCGAACAAAATACTCGAATTCAAATCCTCACTTCAATATTTTAGAATGGATTTCTTATGCTTCCGTGGTTTTGATTACGCATTCTGGTGCCTCCGAGTCTACATCTGATAGCCAGTGACAGAGAAGGTAAGGATCCAGAGTGCCAAGCAAGCTTCGCCATGAGCACTGCGAATGAGATATAGTTCTCCTGTCTTTGAGAATATATCTCAGTTGTGTGGTGTGAAAACTGATTTTCCAACAGAAAACATACATTCGCAGTGAATCTGACGCCAATAAAGCAAAGTGACTACCTGAGACTGTGATTATTCAACAATTTCCATCGGTCTTGAATCAATAGTTGGGTGGCATATAATCATGGGGAATATTTCGTGACCTGGTTATGAGGTACTTGCCTGTATTTTACTGGCCAAGTTGTATGTCCGAAGTCATTTTGGACACGGCTATAGGCTGCCCAAGACTTGAGGTCCCCATGCCTTGGTAAATCCTAAGACGACATTACAGCTTTTCCGAGGGGGCTCCAGGAGACTGTAAGTACAGCAGTCGGGCTACTCTAGTTGAGCATTTTTGCGTATTTTGCGACTCAACAAGATCCACATGTCAGAGCCCACGAAGCCGAATGGGAAGGCACGAGACTAACTTTTGTAGTAGCATGCGTGCTATACTGTACACATAGCTGTGAATCAACCAGATGTAAGACTCCACTCAAGCATATGAACTCCTGCCTTTTCATGAATAAGTAACACATATTTACGCAACGTCATGTAAGCATAGCGTGATGCAGTCACACGAAACTCAGGCTGGATGTTGAGTCTGACAGACCTGAAACTCTGAGTACAGTGCACATAGGACGGATAGATGGATGGTCATCCTATGCTTACGCTGAACCTTATCATCGTCGTCCGAGATGCAAGAATATTTGTTTCATTCCACACCCATTTCATCTTTGAGAGGTATTGCAAAAGTCACATGCTTTTGCGCATCAGCTTCTCGTGCCTCTTTACTGGTTGCTCTAGGGCAAATAGAACTGTTGATTTGACAACAACATCAACTCTGTCAATAATTCCCTCTAATATTAAATTATTGCTTACCAAGCCGGCGATGGATCCGATCTCCCTTTCTGCCGAAAAGAAGCGCTGGACGATCCCAACGACAGTCTAGACCCACGAACGCTGGATATTTGACCCGATGTACGACAGGCTGCCTGAGTTGATCGCGCGAGTAGAAAGACCGATAGTGAAATATGTTTCCTTTATACACTCCTTCTTTCACGATCGTGCTATGTTACAATGTCGTTCTAGATTGTAGGCGAGCTATCTCTACGTGTTCTTTAAGATGGTGATGTGCGCCCTCAAAATCTGTGTCGTTCCTGTGTTCTAGCCCCTCAGGTAATGTCAGTTCCATGATCTTCAGTGCAGTTGTTACCCCGCGTTCTGTTCCCTACGCATTGCAGATCCAACATCTTGATCAAGATAAGCGATCCTGATTTGATGATGTACCTTGCGGATTGCACGTACCATTCCGGCCCTTCCCGATAATGGTCTGTTGGGATTCTCAGCCGTACGACGGGGTGTTACAGTTCGGGTCATTAGAAACCTTGACAGGAGCACAGGAAATTCCCTCACCGTGAATATTCGCTTCTCCTCGATGCTTTGAGCTGTGGTAGTCACATATTCGGGTAGGAATTGTGCACGCGACTGACCGTTGATACCATCATGTACATAGACATCCGAAAGCAAACCACCCGACACCGAAATGTCCGACACATATAAGCCGAAATCAGACACATTAACCCGGTCGTTACACTAAAATAGCCCCATGCATGATCGCAGCAATGAGAATGGTCGCCCTGTGCGGATGCGCACGACCGGCGGTCTCTAGAGTGCGGAGACGCGGAGAGCCGAAGGCAGTGTCAGGTCAGAATCAGGCACATTAAAGCCTCCATCTCCGTTCCTGATTCTCTGAGTTCCACAATTATTTTTCGTCTTTCACACAACGAGATTAGCATTGTAATCAAGCGTGCGATACCTGTGGGATCTGTGTGAGAGTCACGTGATCAAATACTTTACAGCGGGTCAGCTTTCCACATCTGTACTAGAGTACCGGTCTCAAGCTTTGTCAACTATCTTCTACATAAATTGTGGAATTTGAGGGCTCTGTAATCCAAATATTACTACTCACATTGTAAAATGCCTGCCGTAACTCGCACCCTCGAAAACGCAGTTATCCAAGCCCATCGTGCCAAAGGAGTACGTTACCCGACAGCCCAGCAAAAAGATTGTTTCAAGACTTGGTATTCATATGCTCTCCGCCAGGGAGAGGCGACGAAAACAAGTCGGAAGGCTATTCAAGAACATGGCAGGCATTTGAAGGAGATCAAGGAACAAGCGCCTGGTGGCAGAACATACCTTTGACAAGGTAGGTTAACTTTGCGAAGAAAAACGGTGACTGGCTAACATGTCGATACAACAGATAAGAGTTCTTTTTGCTGTAATATACAATCTACTCTCTTTGAATTGTAATTGTTTCCAATGAAGAGCATGCAGTACACGTTGTCCAAGACAAATTGTTTCTCAAAACGTTTCAATCAACTTGTCACTCAAGTATCTTTTTTAAGTCGATATGTTGCTTCCTTGTGCACTCTCAAGCCCAAAATGAAGGCTATTGTCGTCTTGAAACTGCTTCATTTTCGTTCTCATATCTGTTTCAGTTCACACATCATTACAGGAGATCTTTTATCTATTTGGTCACCGGGGTTGCCAAAATGGGTAGTCTACGTTATGGAGTTTGATTGGCTTTCTATAATCCAATACTCAATGCTCATTTTCTCATACTTATTATCTTACGACATCATCATCATAATGCAGCAATTCGATTTTTGGGACTACTCATACTAACTACGTATCGAAGAGCCCAGATTCTAAAGGTGGCAAACGGTGGGTAAATTCCATCGGATAGGGGCGTCAACAGCACGACATATACGTACCCACTTTAATGCGCGATCAATGGTGTAACGATGTTAACCACATATATCAACACCGTCTTGTACCACGGCTACAATCAGCCTTTTTTTACTCTTTTCTCGTCACAAAATTGTCGCTTCTAGCCTCTTTTTTTTTTGAGACATTGAATCATTTTTTGACTTTTGGGAAGCCTTGTTCCTTTGATTTTCGAACTACTCAAGCAATATATCCGGTACCAGAGCAGCAGACACCGCTCGTGTTTGACATGACGCCTCCAACTTTCCGAAGCCTCCTGGGCCTTCCAACACACACTGCTTCTACTAGCGACTCCGTGCTTCTCGTCATTGATGCGCAGAACGAATATGTATGTCTCATTTCAAGTCTTTCCCATATGGAATATTGGAGACGCAAAGCTAACGACACAAGGCTTCTGGGAAGCTTAAAGTAACCAACATCGACTCGAGTAGAAAAGTCATTGTGGACTTAGTTACCAAATACCGCAAGGCCGGCGGAAAAGTGATCTACGCGATGCACAAAACACCAGAAGGTGCTCCGATATTTACCCCGGGTACAGAATTGGCAGCGCAGTTTGAAGAAGTCAAAGCGAAGGCAAGTATCATACTCTGATACGGAGTATCATACGTATAAGGCTAACAACCCTTTAGGATGATGAGACAGCAATCTGGAAGACATACCCTGGAGCCTTTGAGCAGACTAAGTTGCACGACACTCTTCAAAGCATTGGTGCTAAGAAGATTGTCATGGTCGGCTACATGGCTCATGTGTGCGTAGCCACGACTGCACGCGAGGCTTTCCAGAAGGACTATGAGGTAGTGCTAGTGGAGGACGCGATCGGCGACCGCGACATTCCTGGTGTGAGTGGTGATGACGTAACCAGAGTGGTGTTGGCGGAGCTGGCAGATGTTTTCGGCACAGTTGTGAAGAGTTCGGATATAAAATAGACAGGGGTTGGAATATTATGGGTATGTCATGCTTAGGCCATGTAATTACGCAATACATACACTTTGTGGCAAGAAAGACCAATTATGACGATGGTATCATCCTTACATTTATGATCTGCTATACAAGGAGAGAATTTTCATCTTCAATTGTTGCGGTAGCAATAGTAATTGCTGAAGTCACAAGCATTGTCGTGGTGACTGACCTACACCCGAAAACTGCTGTACTAGGCTTATGTGTGGCAACTTTCCACTCGCAAGTCACATATTGAGCATTGGCAGCATACACATACTTTACCTCCCTCTCTAAGCTTAATTAAGTCTTTAAAACATGATTGGGGACATGTGCACGTCACACTGTTCCAGTCAGGACTTTGCTAACTTCTAACATGCAGTTGTTCAATTACTGAAATAAAATTCGTCAAAGCCTAGAAACTGATTCAAACAAACGCTCGTTTCCCATATTCCCAATTCAATCTTCCCAGCTTATTCCCTGACTGTGTTTAGTGTCTGCGCCCTCTTCCACTACTCCAGGTCGCAATCGCCCATATTCCGCGAATGACCGCTTCCTCGTCAGAATTACCTCGCAAACTCATTTTACCCTTCTCAAGTTGATACCGCCGTAGCTCCTCATATATCACTACCAGTGTATCCTTGAGCTCATTGCTAGGCCTACCTTTCCAAGCGCAGCCATTACTGCCAATCTTCGTGCAACACCGCTCCACCACCAGATTCATAATTTCATGTCTCCTGGATGGATACGGGTGTGGCGTCGGGAAATGCGCGATACTCTGGCTTATCAGGACGGTGTAGAGATGGAGTAACTCAAAGTAGCGCGTGAATGTGGGTTGTGTAGCTTCGATGATGAAGTTCCAAGAAATGTGTTCGTCCGTTATGGGGAGACAGGCATTTGCGCGCCAAATCAGTTTGTTTGTGCACAAGCTCGTTGTCAGGTGTTTGAGCAAGACTGCTCCGGTGTTGGCCATTAGGCGTGCAAGACGTACTAGTGGAATAGCAAGCCCGGTTGCGAGATCAGGTCGCCCCAAAGAGTCCCAGGATGCGGCAACGAGATTGTAGCAGTCGATCATAGAGTCTTGGCCTGGATTTCTGGTCGTAGCGTTTATAGTGTAAGTGAGTGCAGGGATGATGGCTTGGTCAAGGATCGAAGTTACAGTAAATGAACCCCTGGGGTGTCGCTGCCAGAGCTTTTGGAGTCCGGTCCAGATCTTGGACATGAAGACTTGTAGACGCTCGATCGGCTGGTCAGACAGCGCCTGCCATATCGATAGCGCGTTGAAGATTTCGCGAGGGTTTGATCTTGGGACCAAGACAAATCGACAGCTCGGGCAGGCATTCGTATTTCCTTGGCCACCTAAAAGCCATTTTTTGATACACTCGTGGCCAAATATATGTTGACATGGAAGAGCAACGGGTTGATGATCCGCGCTAAAGTTTTCGGTACAGATGTTACATGCGTGGGCCGGGTGGAGCTGTGTGTTGACGAATTTCTCCATGGCTGATATAGCCTTGGTTGCTGCTCGAAAGAGTGGAGTGTTATAGAGTATGGACACCGTACCTGATAATAGGAAAAGCGGAAATTTCGGTGAATTACATAAAACATAAAGTACTGCTGTAAACGAGAGGGTTTGCAAAGGGTCAAAGTCATAAAGTTTGCGCATTCACTAACATGGCTATACCAGTGCAGGTATCAAGCACCTGCACTGGGCAAGCACTGCATTGTCCACTAATGGCTGGTATCAGTTTTTTTAACAACACGCTTTCTCTATGTTGTTTGATGAGCATACCATCAATTGCATATGCCTAGGTAACCCATAGAATTCCATTTACCCCCACAGTACCGCGTAACGACCCTCGCGGTAGATGTCCCTGAATCCGAAGCTGCCATTAGAGTGTATCATAATCTTATCACCACAGTGTATCCTGAACCGCTAATACTCGTAGCGAATAGTGTAGCCGTGTGCCAACGAATTATTCGTCATTGTGAAGACATGGACGAGTGTGTCTCACAGCGCCCTTTGTTTGTCTTCTCTTCACACTGACAACACACGTCAAGCGCAGTCGCCCACTGCACGATGACTTTGTTTGACAAACACTTAAAGATTGGCTTGATAGTGCCCCCACGGCCATATTGACAGTACTGCACTTACTAGTACTACAGTTTCATTCTTGCACGACTTGGAATTTGCTGCTTGCTTCGAGAAAAAAATGGACATGGGTTCATACTATGATCCTCTTGGGGAATTCGAGATGAATACAACCCAATACAAACTCACTGTTCTTGTTCCGCCACGCCTCTCATCGAGACAGTCACTCTTGAACTTCTTCCGCACACCAGGTGCTAAAAATCCCCAGAAAAGTAGCGGGTACTCCTCTCTCCAAGACTTATCGGATCTGCCGCAGAAGACTGTTGTTGTTAAGAGTGCGTGGTTTCCGTGGCAGATGCGCTGCAAACATGTCGAGGGTAACAACGGATTCAAGGAAGGGGTAAAAGGGTGCAAAGAGGGATGCTATGTCCTGGAGAAAGGAGACGATGGGGCTGACTGGAAGTGTGCAGACGGGGACTGCGAAGGTCATGTATACTGTGGAAATGTTTGGAGGACGAAGAGGGTAGATGTTGTTTTGGCAAGAAAGGGGAGAGGATGGTTTGTCGGAAACAAGGAGGCGAGAACTAGAGTTTTGGAGATTCCAATTGGAGGTCTCAATAGCGAATTGATATTTCATTTGAATTGGTCATTAAAAAACTATGGGCTGATAATTCGTGTTTCGGTGCATAACGCTGAAAACGAGATGACATTTCCAAGGCAAGACGAGACCTGTACTTGCAAAAACGCCTACAAGAAGAAAGCAGCGGCCGCAGCACCAAGACCAGCCAAGGCAGGCGCCATGGTCATCAATGGGGCAGCATTGGTGGATTGTGCTGATGGTTCAGACGTCCTGGAACCTCCAGAGCTGGCAGCACTCTCAGAACCAGAAGTGGGCTTGGCGGAGCTGGAGGCACCAGATGGAGATCGAGATGCGGTAGCAGAGGCACTGCTGGGTGATGGAGTCTGAGCCGCAGAAGCACTGGGCAGCAAGTCCTCGCCAGCAGTAACGATGACCTCACCCATGCCGAAGTAACCGCTGGGTAGTGTTGTGGAAAGGTTGCTCTCTATAGCTCCACTGGCGCACATTTCTTCGGTGACACCAGCTTCGGCACACATTGAGCTCATAGCTTCTTCAAAGCCCTTTGTTGAAATGCTGCAGGTGGCCGAATCCTCGTCGGTGTTCTTGCGTGAGCATTCACCGACAACGTTGATGGTCACACCTGATTCAACAGCAGCACCATTGAACCCATAGTAAGTGTTGCCTGCCACAGTGATTGTCTGGGTCATGGCATCCTAAATGCATTGCATTAGTACACACCAGCCAATTAGAGTTGTGTGAAAACTTACGACTACGTCGCTCAACGCGTCCAGGCCACTGATTGAAAGAGAGAGAGTAGTACGATCCTTTTCAACATTGATCACCGAACCATATAATGAGCCGTTGGCGTCTGAACCGCCTGGCATCCATGCCGAAGTGGTCAGTTGTGCAGTGGCGCACGAGACGAAAAGGGCGGTAGAAAGAATCTTAGACATTATGTTGGTTTGTGTGTACCAAAAAGGCTGTAGTCTTTGGTTATGGAGAAAGAGAGTATGGTTTTGTAGATAAACAAGCAATAACGAATGCAGCTTGTTTGCAGAAGGGCAGGTTGGGCTAACTGAGCCTATTTAACTGGAAGAATCGCGGCTGTCCGCCTCGCCTGGATAGCGGGAACAACGCACGACGCAGGTGGCCTAAGGAGCACAGCCCCCTGGCGTTGAGTCGCACAACTTCCCAGGTTGATTCGCCAACACCATCGTGGGCTAGCCCGACCTAATTCTAGACTGCCGCCTAGAGGAAATTATTGCATCCCTTCCAGTGGACTACTGTGTAAACGACTGGAGTGAGGTTGAGCATTGTTGAAGGCCTAACATAAGCCGTCGTCTTGGGATCTAAATTCTCATACTTTTTTTCTTCACCGCGCATGGCCTTAGCAGCGTGAACATCTACTCCAACGCTGGCCCTGCTGCTGCGCTGGCTCATATGGAAGAAAAGAAATCTCGGCTTGATATTTTCGTCGCGGCGCGTTTCGGGTGTCGCCTTTCGAACCAATGCTAGGCAACCACAATCTCGTTAAGCAAATGTGGCGTTAGCGCGATTTTCCCCCATATCGACAAAGGGGGCATCCTCATGCGCACCGGTAATTCGGTTGGATTTTGCGGCGAACCGCAAAGGCCCAGTGTGAAAGTCTGATAGACTGGGGTGCCTAGATCGACGTACGGGATGGTACCTGCCAAGGTCCGATGACATGATATCATTTTTATAACACCACACCTATGCACAAGTCCGACTACACAAATGTAGGCGGTTCAAGGATTGCATTAGTTCAAATAGATGAAATTTGCTTGCGAACAACCAGAAGTCGAGTAAGAAAAGGGGTATCGAGAAGAGATGATTAAGAAACAAAACGCATACACCGCTCTCCACGCTACTGATATATCCCTAAGCCTGCGAGTGACACCCGTCTGTTCCTCATGTCAACCCACTCTAGCGGTCGGTCTTTTCCTTGGTCACGTTGACCAGTATATTGACCTTTCTTCCCCCTTTCCTTTAGCCTAAAGGTGTGTCAAGCCTCCTCTTTATAGTACTGTGCGCCGCGACGCATTCCGCTCGAAAAATTGTAGTCATCGTCGTCATCGTCTCTCGCTCGAAGGAGGTCCTTGCTCCAACCTTGAAATGGCTTTTTGAGCGCAGATCGTAGTGATGAAGCCGAGAATGCATGGTTCTGACTCGGGGAGTCGGATCGGCCAGCAGGGAGCGTCACCGAAGCGCTACGACTGGAACATTCAGAATTTGGCGTCGACATTTTGTGTAAAGGAATGATAATAAATAGCTTGAGGCGTTTTCAGGGTCGTTAGCGAAAGACTTGTGGGGGTTGAAAGAATAATATGTGAGCGAATGATGTCTTGGTTGATATATCGATCTGGAACGTATCGGAACGTGTCGACACACACATATATATATCTTCGCCCATTTTGATTTTTACACAAAACCAGTTCCGAGTCATCTCCGAATTGCCTCATATCAACAGTTATCAACGTTTTTACCCAAGTCAAGAACTTCAGCCACATGGGTGGAGATGATCCAAGATTCATGCATCCAACCCGTTGATTGGCGAAAAGGGCCGAGCCAAACCCGGGGTCTCGGGGATGCTCGGCGCAACGGGTAGATCAGCCACACCGGGATAGCTCAAATGTGACAGCTTGGGCTATCATTAGGTAAATCAACGTTCCGAACATGGCCGAACGATGATATTTGCAGGTCTAGAAAGGCTAGGCCAGAGATCCTTTATCGACGGTGAGATAGGGCATCACTAGCGACACAGGTACAAGCGACTGCAGATTCATTGAATCTTGCCACCAAACTTTTTGCACCTCTCACTTCAATTCATGTTTGGCTGTTGGTGCAAGGAGTTCATCCAATGTATTGATTATCTTCTCTGGGGAAACATGTCCTCTTCAGACGAGACCTTGTGAATGTAATCACGGTACTATTCTGAAGGCAATATTGAGATACTAACGTACGTCCTGTATATGTACACATGTGTGACTGTGGAGAAACATCAATTGTATGGTCGGGCTCAGAACTATGCCGAATACTCGTTCTAGTGCTACTATGTAAAGCACAGGGTGTCACGTGTCTGTGTATGGTGCTGACGAACTGTAATTCTCCCGCAATCTGTTAAGAAACTTGAGTCCTATGTACCAATCTAACCACTGTACTAAAATGATACTCCTCTTACAAGACAATACATGAAAAGACAGGCCAAACTCCATCGGTCGATAACACCTTTAGACAGTACCCTAAACATCACCCCTGTACTTCTGCCCCACTCCGCCAAACGTTCCATGGAACCCAAAGCTCATCGGCCCATTCATATCCGCTCGCCCCATAATACTCAGATCCTTGGCATCCAGTACAAGCAAATAGCTCTTCTCCTTGTGCCCATCCAGCACGACACTCAACAAGACACCATCATCCTCACCAGTACCCTCTGGATCAGCAACAAAAATCGGTTCACCAGGCGTGTGTCCGTCTTCTTCCCAGAAAATCGACTTCTGAGTCTGGTTGTCGAATTTGACGATACCGTCGAAGAAGGTGGACCGGAGACGATCCGCGCAGCCATAGGTGTAGCGGTGAGGGCGCGTCAAGTACGCTGGGTTGATAGTGCCTAGTTCCATCGAGTCAAACTTCTCGGCTTTGAACACAAGCTCCGCGGGTAAGGGTGTTGTTGCAGGGAGGCCGGCGTCGACGCTAGGAAGACGGAATCGCGTCTGCATAGGAAGACAAGACATGCGGTTTTTGCCGTTATATTCAGGCGTGTCGATAGAGGAGATGATGTTGTCGTAATAAAAGCGCTTCACGACATCGAGGTTCTCGAACATGCTCAATTCTGCGATAATGTCGGTTTTGCTAGGATCAGAGGCAGAGGGCGTTTCCCAGGCGTTGATGCTGTGAAAGCAGAAGAAAGGTTCACTCTCATAGGTTGCAACCAAGCCTTTGTCAGACTTGCGATCGACAACGTACCAGGTCGCCTTTGATTTTGGATCAAAGTCGGCCATGGAGTCGATGATGTTCTTGTGCCACAAGAGCGAAACGCCGTTCCAGGTCATATGGGAGTTCCAGACGCAGAGAATGACATAGTTCCCTGAAATGAAGATGGAGTGAATGTATGCTGGCTTGCCTGGGAAAGTGGCAAGGATCTTGGTCTCTCCAGTGGCTGCAGAGACACGGAAGACGCGATAAGTACAGGTGCGACCAAACTCAAGGTTGAAGTTCAAAAAATCTCCTGTTTCGGGATCGGTCTTTCCATGCGCCGCAGAAAAGGGTCCTGTGAGATCTGGGTGAAGGCGTCTTTGTCGAGCATATCCTTTCGGCTCCAGTGTCTCTGGGTCGATCATCTTGAGAGCACTCGAGTCTGTCTTTACGCACAGTGTCTGTATACCAGTGGTATGGTTGTTGGTCTTAGGAACTTCGCCACGGGCGATCTTGTCGCCTCCCGGCATGTTGATCGAGAGAGTGACTCCAACGTTCTTCTCGTTCTGATTTGAAGGAAAGAATAGGCCCATGACCTTTTGGAAAAGACTCTCGCAAGGATCTCGCTTCGGCGCGAAAGTGGCACTGTCAAGCTTGCCTGTCGTGCGTACAATGTTGAGATATTCGTCGACTGTGCGTCTTGACCTGTATGTAACCTTAGGCGGGCCAGTGGCATTCGGAAAATCGATCTGGAAACGATGGACACAAGAGAAGCCATCGAACCAATGATTCGCTGCCCAAATCTTGCCATCATCCGTCTTGGCTTTGAAGCCTAGCGGGCCAGTTCGATAAAGCACTCCTGCGGCATAACGTGGGATGTTGCCTTTGACGCTGAGCTCAACGGGTTCATGCTCTTGGTAGTCTGTGTCAAAGCCGGCCGTGTTAGGCCAAACATCTGTCGTTGCGATAACCATGTCGGACTATGTGGGCTGATCTCAAGCTTGAATCGATTACTCGTGAAGCAGATTGTGGCTGCAGAAGAGACTGGTGGATTGTGGGTGGGATATGTGTGCTCTAAGTAGATCAAAAGCAACAACAATAGAAATACGATCCGTAACAAAAGAATCTGAGTAGGTTTGAAGATAGGACTGTGTCAGTTGATGTGAGAGTGTCCCTTTTTCATCATCTGGGGAGGCACTCATATATATCATGTCTCGCGAGACATGGCCTACTCCCAATCCGGAGTAATCTGCGATCCGAATTATTCGAGTCCACAGAGAATTGCATGAGAACTGCACTGTTGGTACACTAATTGCCTTGGGGCCGCGGCCAAGGCCAAATGCATTCCACATAGTTGATTTGCTGATTGTGGAAGAAGACGAAGGAGCTGTGTTGCTCCGACCCCATTGGTTTCGGCCGCAAGCCCGTCTAACGCCCCATCTAACGGCCGGCCAATCCTCCTGCAGCGTCGAATCAGCCACACGTTCAGCTCACTGTCTTAATGGTCCCGCTGAATGACACAGCTATGAGGCGCAGACCCCGCATATTTTCATCCAAGCATGCTTTGCGTCGCTGACCACCAACGTCTTCGACGAGCGTCCCGGACTCTCGGACTCCCGGTAAAACCGGAAATCGAGCCTCTCGATACTGGCAGTACATACAATCCAAAGCAACAGCAAAAGTCCAGCCTTTGCGTATGGGTAATAGTCTTAAACCCTCTATTAGTACTTCACCGTATGACCCTAGTAGATAGTAGTAGATTTTTTTTTTATTCATTTTCTTGCAGTCGGGCTTTGTTTTCAATACAACAATTTCAAGATATCCTCACACTTAACCGTATAGTACTAAGAGTAGAATTCATAGCAGACAGAAAATATCTAAGTTTTTATCATTTTGTTATCTAGCGAGTTTAGTAGGCTAAGGATGTAATTTATTCTATGACAGTAACTACATAATCTAGTTTTTTTCTTTTGGATGTATAGGCGGAGTTTCGGTCTTGTGAAGAATTCTTGTCATCCGCTTGCTTGTAAAGCAACTGTATCTCTAGCGCCAGCGTCGTAATCTGAACGCGAACATTTATGGTGGTGTTGGACTTTTGGTGGGCTAGCCTACTTGTCCTTGTTCCAGTTGCACTGATTATCCGAGAGCCGGAGCAGACAAAAAAAACCTACGGCCGTAAGGAACAAAGTCAACCCGGTGCGGGCAACGGACGGAAAGACCCAGTTTTTTAACATCCGGGCACGAGATAGTTTCAACCACACTCTCAGAAGAATGCGAGAAGATACGTAGTTTGTACAAGACGAAATTCAACACGGATGCAATACAAGGTTCAGGACGGTATGATGGGTGGATGGCTGTCAGCGTTATGCGCTAGTATGAAAGCGGCGCTAACAGCCCCAAACTCCGTTCCCAACTAGCCGCAGGCCATGGTTGCATCATCAGCTCCAGACACACAAATCACTACTTGCCAATCCTTTGTATTCACAATTCCTTGTCAAATCTGAGTGTAGCAAACAGATATACCTGAAAGCCTGTATGCGAAGTGATTAATCCTATGGGACGATAGTCAAAGTCGATCCTTCTCGGAACGACTTGTCGCTTGCACACAAATTTCTGAACCCAGACTTCTTCTCCCAAGACAGGACAGAAAGCAGCGGACGACGGTCACAATGGGAGCCATACTGTCCCTCCCCTTTACACTCCTCAACTTCCTGCTCCCATTCACACGCCCAGGCACACCACTATCCCATGATCTGTTACATACAGCCGTGCTCTGCGGAACCCTATATTTCGCCCCGCAAATCGGCGAATGGTACAATACTCAGCAGCAACGAAGACAACAGCAGCAACAAGATGGACATTCTCCTTCGGAACAAGAGGAAGAAACCAATGTCAGTAACCAAGCCGACAATAGCGAATTCGGCAACGGGGACGTAGAAGGCGACGAACCACCACTAGACGAGCGTCTCGTCCTCCAAGACGACGGAGAAGGCGACAATGGCGCAAACGTCGCACGACCACCACGAGCACCTACACCACCTCCAATGCGGCACCAAGCCCATGTCGAAGACGACGATGGCGACGGCCACCCTGCGCGCCGCCACCACCACCACCATCAAGACGAAGACCCCGATCTCTTCGCCCCTGGCCCCGCCAACCCACCTCCTCAGAACCCCCGCGCACCACCTACCCACCGCACCGTCGGCACAAAAAAGGCAAAGTCACTTGCGCGCAAGGATCAGCAGCGAGCGTACAACGAATGGCTGCGTCAAGAA
Source organism: Curvularia verruculosa (assembly GCA_036172615.1). Taxonomy (NCBI): domain Eukaryota; kingdom Fungi; phylum Ascomycota; class Dothideomycetes; order Pleosporales; family Pleosporaceae; genus Curvularia; species Curvularia verruculosa. The sequence goes on along the minus strand of JAWDHC010000061.1, from coordinate 29,840 downwards.
GCTGAGATACGCCGCCGCCAAGAAGATGAGGGGAGAGAGGAACGCGAGGCTGCCCTGGCCTTGGAGCGCGAGCGCCGCGCCGCTGCCGAAGAACTCATTCGTGCAAAGGAGAGAGAAGAGCGCGAGGCGCTGAAGCGTGAGAGGGAAAGGGAGGCGGAAGAGGAGGCAGAGAGAAGGGAGCGCGTGATTAATTATGTGCGATGCAAGATCGAGGAAGAGGGCTGCGTTGATTTGGTGGATGCTGCGTGGAAGGAAGGCAAAGATAGGACATGGGTAGAGAGACTGGTTCGTGCCTCAGGATTGCTGGCACAGTTGCAGACAGAGGGCAGTCGTGTTATGCTCACAGGGAGGGATTGGCTTGTCAAGATTGATCAACAGGTCATGGCGAAGGCCTATGCTGAGGCTGAGCGATTTGGTCAAGACAATGGCGGAAAACTTGGCTTTGAGGATTTTGGAAATATCCTAGAAAAGGTTGTGCTTGGGAAGGTGGGAGCTTGAGTTTGTTGGCAGGCAACGAGTGCTCCTCATGTTGCATTGATGGCGTTTCGGTGAAATAAAAAAAAGGTATAGATAGGAAAGGGAGGATACCCATAGATGGATTCATGTTGCCATCGTCGTTGTCAGCGTTCATTGCGTAAAGGCCAATACATGTATCCAACATAGCACACAGCCAAACTTTTCCCCGTTCGTACATAAGAGCATCCATCCTTGTCTCCATCTCTCTCGGACCCGGGCATCACCATACACGCAACTGTTCGATTGCTTGAATTTGGTATCGTATTGTCCATTTTTATCATGCAACCATGAAAGAGGTCTTATCCACCTAGAGAAGCCATGTCATGCATAAGATCCCCCAATCCCGTCCGATCAAAATCCGACCAGAACAGCCATGCGAAAGAACTCCTTCCAGAGACACCATGCACACACATACACAGAATGCACGCCTTTATCGGTTGGACTTGGCGACACGCTCGAGCTCATCCTTCTTCTTGATGGCGTACGAGTTGCTGCTTCCCTTGGCAGCGTTGATCAGCTCCTCAGCAAGGCACTCGGCAATGCTCTTGATGTTGCGGAAAGAGGCCTCACGGGCACCGATGGTAAGGAGGGAGATACCCTGGTTGACACGGCGGAGAGGGGACACATCGACGGCCTGGCGACGGACGGTACCGGCGGAACCGATACGGGTGGAGTCTTCACGGGGACCGCAGTTGACAATGGCATCGACGGCGACCTGGATGGGGTTCTGGTCGGTCATGATGTGGATCTGCGATTATTAGCCATCTCGAACCAATTTTCCTTGCCAGAACTGCGATCCAGCATTTTCGTTTGCAGTGGGTAGACGTACGATCTCGAAGGCGTGGGCAACGATGCGGACAGCCATGAGCTTCTTTCCGTTGTTGCGGCCGTTCATCATGAGCGAGTTGGTGAGACGCTCAATGATGGGGCACTGAGCCTTCCTGAATCGCTTGACGGCATATCGGCCGGCGAGTGTGAGATGTAGACGGGAGAGCGGATCTGGATGTAGTCGCTGCGGCTTCAGTTAGCCGAAGGTCTCGCAGCGCAATACACAGAGAATCCAATGCCATCACAATGTCCCTTTATATGCATGTGCGGCGCGAGATCGTGGTGGGGGAAACGTACGTCAATGAGATGTCGCGGACTTCGACCTCCTCGTAGGACCACTGCAAGCTGTTAGATTTGTGTGCCCTCGCAAACTTTGTGATATGCATGCCTTGTTGAACAGCTTGACGCTGCCCTGCTCCTCGGTGACATCCTTGGGGAGGATGTTGATACCGGTGGGGTTCTCGACCTCGATTTCTCCGTTGTCAGACATGATTGCGGTTGTCGGTTTGTGAAGGAGAAAGAGGGTTGGCGTCTGGGTCGTTGTCGCTGAGCAGATGTTCGGTTAGTGAAATTTGGATTTGAGAGGTTGTGGGCCAAGACATTAGCGCGAGAGAGTCGGAGCTGGCCCCAAACCGCCGACCGCCTTCGCTTTCTGCCACGAACATCCCCACACCTCTCATTCTGCATGTGCACTGAGGCAGAGCACAGTACTTTGTGTCTGGCCCAGGTAGGGAGATCTGTATCTGACTCAATTGGTCAACGCCATTAAATTTGAGTTTCCTCACGACAACAACATACGACAAATCATGAATCCGCCGCCATCTTGCTCATCACGTACAAGAACGATAACGTATGTAAGAGCAGAAAGATGTGAATAAAATTATAACGATATACTGTTCATCAACCGTAAAAGCATAACTGTGGTATATAACGCAGTTTTTGCCCAACCAAAACAACCCAGAAAACATAAAACCCAACGCCAAGTCAAAGCAGGTGATGCTGCAGAAGTAGCCTCCAACTCCATGCAATGCCGCTAAGCGCATAGTAAAGCCGCGAACGGGGAAATCAAATGGTATCACGACTCTCGCTGCGCCTCCGGCAGCATAGACTAGTCACACATGTCTCGCTTACATGATTCAAGCGATCATCTCTGCGCCCTTGACACACTTCTCACCCTCGACACGCTCCTGACCCTGGGGATAGGTGCGCTGATGTCTCTCCGGTCCTTCACTCCCTCAAGCATTTGCTTCATTGGTGTTCCTTGTCCAGCAGCCATGCTCCTAGCGCGACCACGTCGTTCACGGATGGCCGCAAGGGCAGCCTCTCGGTCGATGCCAAGCTTGTTCAATGACAGCTCACCCAAGACAGGAGTCTGCGCATCTGCTGCAGCATGGGCAACAGTTGAGGGAGTCATAGGACCTCGAGGGGCCTTGAATGCTGGGGTTGCAGGTGAGAAGTGCAGAGGAATGGTGGTTGTAGTAGTGATGGTGCGGGTAAAATAGGGCGTGACAGGACCAGCGGGTTCGGGCGATTGTGGCGATGCGTCGTCGTCGTCGTCGCTGTCCTCAACAGCATCCTCGTGAATGTTGATATCAGCCGGTTTGCCCTTGTAGCTCTCGCGCGCAAAAGCCACGCGGGAAGTGGGACGGGACTCTGGAAGACGGATCTCAGCAGGAGCGGGCATGCTCTTCACCTCAAGGTCCAAGGATGGAGCTTCGCTCATCTCTACTACGGGCGATGGCTCCGCTGGGGCTGCCATTGACTGTGTCTTTACTGGAGAGGGCACAGAGCGGAAAGTGCCTGTCAATGGTGAAAAGGCAACGACAGTGTCTGGTTCTTGGCCTGATCGTGCATCTACAGGCGTGACGGGACGCTCGACCTTGACCAGCTCTTGCTTCATGACTACATCTTCCATGACGTCGTCTTCGTGGTTGCTGGCTGGTGGTGTAGGGACTGGTTGAGTAGACTTGATGCGCTGCATCTCAGCTTCGAGAGTGTCGTCGTGAACAAACTGCTTGCCCTTGGTCTCAGCAATCCGGCATGAGCAGCACTGGAACTGGCACTCCATCTTCATAAACTCAATCTGCTCCTCAGCGCGCTCACGGGCACGCTTCTCTGCAGCCAGCTCTTGCTGGACGAACCTCAGCTCCACTGCGCCCTTCTTCGGTGAGACATTTTCCTTATCATCGTCTTGGCGAGAGTTGTCATGCTGCTTGCGTGGGGACCGAACTGGTGAGGCGAACTCATCGTGCTCGTCCGCCTCCGCAGATGGTAGTGGTATCCGGCCCTCGGCGGCAATGCGCAAGACCTCTTCTTCCTTCAGACTGGTCTTGAGAGCATCGCGTTCTCCCTCAACCAGACTCAACTTTTCCTTGAGTGTCTGCAACTCTTCGCTAAGATGGGTGCTGGTGCTTTCAAGTTTAACTTGCAGGGTGAAGACATCGTTCTTGTATTTGGTGGCTTCCTCGGTCTTGAGCTTGACATCCGACTCGACTCGCTGCAGATCACGTTGGAGTGTCTGGATTTTGGACTGTAGCTGCGGGATCATGGATGAATGTCGGAGCTTATCGTTGTTCGCCTCGATCCACTGTGCCTTGTAACTTCGATATTTGCTTTCAAAGATCTTGCCCCGGTTCTCTGCTTCAACCTATATCTGGTGAGTACGACGTAGTCAACCAATCTGGTCGGCTGGGCTTACCATTTTTTGGTGCATACCCTTCCATCGTTCTTCGTTCTGCTTGAACACTGCCTCCCATTGGTTAATGGCAGCCTTGTTGGCCTTGCGCTCCTTCTCGTAGCGCTCTTTGGTGACGGCAACCTCGAGAGAACCACTGGCATTCTCAAGTTCGCTCTTCAGCTCTTCAATGCGAATATCACGCCGGCTGAGCGCCATTTCGTGCTCCTTCTCCTTTTTGGCATGCTCCTTTTCCATCTTGGCTAGCTTCTCCGCATTTCTTGTCCGCTCTTTGTCCAGCAGTTCCTTGAACCGCTTGCACGCTTCTCGTGGGTCCTTAACTTCGAGGTTTTCAAACATGCCGGTGAGTGCTGTGACGGAAATGTCTGAGTCGGTTCGGCGGTGGCTCTGTCGTAGTGGTGAATGGCCACGGAACGGGGGTGTTGATGGCGACATGATAGGTGATGCATTTGCAGCGTCTCCATATACTGACTTCATGCTGGCGCTGCGTTCGGGGCTGGCTGGGAAGACGGGCATTCCGGGGGAAAAAGCCATTTTGTTTGGTGAGACGGGGAGAGGTGGATCCAACTGGACCGGGGATTCTTTGAGGCGCGCCAACTTGACGGTATTGAAGGGTTATGTACGGTGTGCAGAGAAAATGCTTTTGTCGAAAAGAAATTCGGCGTGAACTTTGGTGCCCCAAGGAAGATTTGCAGCTGGATAATGTGATGTGTGGTGGTGCGAGCGCAGATGGCAGCGTGTAAATAGCGCTAGCCTGGCTCCCAACGCTACTTCCTTGTACCGTAGCAACCCGCACGGACCACATGGCCTGTCAACTACTGACCCCGCATCATCAGGATTATTAGCTGAATACATTGAATTCGTGTTTGGGACATACATGCTACAAACTGCTACATGCACCATGCATCTACTGATACAATCATTTAGTTTGGAGGTTTGTATCCATGTTGCGCAGGATCCTTTTGACGCAAACCATTGTTATTGAAAAAGAAAAACAAATTGAATCATTTCATCTGAGGCTCAGTGATATATAGTACTGATAGCCGAGAGCCTCCTTAAGTGGCCCAAGTACCTGTAATGGTCCAGGGTTTCTGAGAATAGCTTGACTAACGCGATCAGGATGATTTCTAGAAAACAGCGAAAGGTGACAGGGTATCGGTGAAGGAACGGCAGCGTTATTTCCACAAATCCGGTTGTGCTATATCAGGGATACGCAATTTCAAAGTGCCACTACCAGAACCTGATCCGACCAACCATCGTTGCCCTTGTTTTTTATATGATGAGAGCAAATCTGTTCGCTGAACTTGTTACCAAGTTCTCTAGATTAAAAGACACAAGATATGATTATTGGTATATAACGAATGCGCTGAAGACGATTTTAGAGACATATAATCTAGTCTTTCAAAGACTTGCAAAATGAATCTAAAGATGAGCAATTTGAACTGTGAAAGAAATAGCAAAACTCAATGCAACGCTCGCTTGATGACGACCAATGATAGAACAACCTGTGCGAAGACGATTCTTTTTTGAATATTTCCCGAGAAACCAAACGCCTCCTTCAGAGAAAAGTTTTGCGACCCTTTTGTTATCGAGTAAAAAGCAAACATGTATCCCGATCTAGTGACGAACGTGCCCGAATCATAATCGTGACAGTGACTGAAATGCAGGAGAACACTAACCGGATGCAATAGTAAGAGCTGTTCTGTTCAAACCTCCCAGGGCTGACGTTGGCGGTGGACGGTGCCGTAACCTCTTGGCTCATCCTCTTCCAGCAAGCTCTCCATGACAGACCCAACATCCGTGTTTGTAAATGTCATGGCGTCTTCTTGATCCAGCTTCTTGCGCATACGGTAGACTTGGACTGTGACATATACGACCAATGACATACCGACAACAAACGCCGAGGCCGCGAAGAAGATGTTGACAGGCGTCGGGTCGCCGAGGAAAAGACTCTTGGTAAGTGCATCGATACCCGTCTGCGAAAGGTTGACCAGTCCCGATACGCAAATGATAGTGCCATAGACTCTGCCAAATGTAGCAAAGCCGAAAACTTTGGTAGCGTAGTCGGACATGGCAGAGTAGTAAAGCGGGCGCAGGAAGACAAAGAGGACAACATTGACGTAGCCAGCCCAAAGAGCGGGAATGGAGCCAATGACACCAATAGCAGTAGTCATGACGACGAGCAGGAAGAGAACACCGGGTGTGCTGACATTGTCGAGAAGCATGCCGAGGAAAGGAGTAGCGAGAACTCCTGCGAGGGGTAGTGCAACGTCGAAGAAATCGTTGACCTTTTCAGCCAACTCGACGGAGCCGAGCATGTACGTATACTGCTCGCGGATAGTGGCGATGAAGTAGTTCATGCGCACCATCTGGATAATAGTCAGAAGGACGAGCAAAATAAACCAGGGCGTGAGCATTTGGTCTTTGGCAGACTTGTTGTGCAGAGCTCCCCAAACACCAGAATTCTCTAGTTGGTGTTCTCGCTTCTCCTCTCGGAGTTTGCGGGCAGCTTCGTTGCCAACTAGGTCGTCGAGCTTGCTTAATCGCTCCTTGCGGCGATTGCTGCGGGCCTTCCTGCGCCTCCACATTTCCTCGTCTGACAACTCGTCGTCCGAGGAATGTACGTCACGCATAACGTCAGTGGCCTTTTGGATCTTCATCTCGAGCTGTGCTTCAGTTTTGTAGTTTTCGGTCGGCAAGAAGGTGAGCTGCGCAATAATGATTGCTAGTGGGACAAGCAGATATACGAGGAAGAATGTCTCGGGCTTGAATGACCTGTCGCTAGCATCGTAGATGATTCTGTAAAAGAGAAAAACTGCGGCTGAAGCATCAAAGGCGCCGGTGACGAGCGCAACGATGGAGCCACCGTACTTGGGGAAAGCATTAGCAATCTGGAAAGAGGGCAAAAACACAAATGTGCCTCCCAGGGCGAGGAAGAAGTTGCCAATTGTATAACCGTCAAAGTCTTCGATGCGGAAAGCAAGGCTCATCAGAATGCTGCCAGCAGCTAGGCAGAATGAACCGGCGAGGAAACAGAGCTTAGGGCCATAGCGGTCAAGCAGTGTCCCGACTGGCAAGGCAGACACATTCGCAGTAGTAGATGCCAAGGAAAAGAAAAAGTTCAATCGGAGATCTTGCTCAAAGCAAACGTCGACATTGTCCTCAATCTCTTCGGGCGTACAGAGATTGCGGAAGACGCCTTCTTTGACGAGAATGGGCTTCAATGCAGCAAAGCCAAAGACTATGCCGCTGGCAAACCAACACGCAAGGACTGTTGCAATGACCTGAGCTACAAGCGCGGGTTAGTTGAATTCAGTTCAGTGATTACTGGGTGCGGCCAAACTTACCGACACGCTTCCCAACGGGCACCTTGTAGGGTGTCAGACCTCCCGGCTCCTCGCCCGCGGAAGGCTCGTCGGGGTTGGGCAAGACATCGTAACTGATGACTCTCCTAACGCCCTTTCCCTGAGGATTCACAAAGCCCGCATTGGACATGGCGCTCTCCATTGAGAGCCGACGTTCAAGCGCATCCTGACGGCTATGTTGGCGGTCAATGGGCGGTAGGAACAAGTCTACCAGCGCCTCGTCACGGTCGGTGCCCTCCTGCTGTCCAACATGTTGAATCAGGGACATGGGAGCTCGCCAATCAGGCTCTCTTTGTTGCTGCTTGTGTTAAAGACGGACGGCAGAGCAGAATAATGTTGTCTAAAAGGTCGCAGGGGCGCGAGAGGTCAGTAAAGGTTTTCTGCTGGTGTCGGCTCGTCGGCTAGGTAAACAGAGGCTGGAAGAGCGGGCAGGGACCGAGTTAAATTGAGGCGCGGTACCCTGACACGAGACCCACGATCTAGACAGAGCGATCGCGGGGGTGACATGTCACATGCGACTCGATGGCCGGACAAGACGGGGCCGTAAATTTGCCCATGTTGGCGGTGGTTGCGGGCCTTTGGATGCAGACAACCATCGACTGCCGAGCATGCTCGCGGGGCGGGACGCTGCATGCATACACTGATAGTCGCTTGCGAGAAAGACCGCGAAACGTCCACAACGGTCATGGTTATGAGGCGGGTGATTGGCTGCGTGGCGCCATCCCCCTGTCAGCCTCCCCAATGGATCTTCGTGCATCTTCTAGTAGTAGCAAGTAACAACCTGGGAGCGAAGGATAAGAGTGGCGACAACACATCACGCCATGTCTTCTTTTTCTTTGAATCGCACGATGCTCTCCATATCCTGAGGGTGGTGGGGAAAAGTTGCGTCATGGGCCAAGTCAGGGGCACGTTGCTTGTGGCTGCAATGTACATGTATGTAGTACGTACGCAACATCTACGTACCCATATTCCTAATTAATTCGCCATCACTTTGGTGTGCTGTGGCGTATACATAGTGCTGGTATTTTTTTTCCAGCGGGGTGGTACCATGTACACTACGGTGCAACCTTTTCGCACAACTCTCCCTTGTGTCCAGCCTCACATCATCCCTTGTGATAAATATCAGCGTCAAAGTTGGTGGGGAACTGGTCGCGTCCTTGAGCATCGCTCCGCACCCACACTGCGACACTAGTGCCTGGACACTTGAACACGCCATAGCCTTCACTGTCAATCTCCACCTCACCCTCCTCCCATCCCAGTACGTCGGTCCATTTCTCGCCCGCGTGCATCTCGCCCACGGCCATCTTGATCTCGCCTGGCCCTGCGTTACTCATTACGCATGCTAGACCTGCCACCTTGTCCCACGTTCCCCGCCGCACAAAGCCGATGCAATTGGCCTCATTGAAATAATCTTCCTGTGTGCCATATGCATAGAGCTTGCGCGCCAGAATGAGATCAGCAAGCTTGCCGCCGCACGACGCTGGCGTCGCGTGTGGCTCCGAGAGACCATAAAGGTCGCCGTAGAATGGGCATGGGTATCCTTCTTGTCGCAGCAAGATCAGGGCGTAGGCCAAGGGTTGGAAGAAGCCCTCGATCTTGGTTTCCATTACCTGGCCCGGTTGTGTGTCGTGGTTCGTAACCACAGTCACAGCATCCACTGGGCGCAGCTGGACCAGCGTGTCGTCAAACACTTTTCTCAGGTCGGCCGACTCCGAGGTCGAGAGCGAGCCAAACTTGTTGAGCAGAGGCGAGTCGTAAAGGGCGACCTCGTGGTTCATACCATCAAGCCAGTCGCTCATTTCTTTGACATCGCCCGACCAAAACTCACCCACGATGAAGATGTCATCCCCACATTGTTTGCGGAGGTTCCTGATCCATTCGTTGGTAAATCTCGAGCTGAAGTGCTGTACGGCATCCAAACGGAAACCCTTCAGCCCCAGCTCCTTGGTGATCCAAATACCCCAGTTCTTGACGTCTTCTTGAACCTCGGGGTGCGAGTAGTCAATGTCTGCGAACATCATGTAATCTGCATTGCCCGATTCGCTATCCACGTGTTGTGACCAGCCTTTGTTGTCACCCATAATCTTGTAGATGGCTTTCTTCTCGTTGGCCTGGTTGTAGTCGGTCCCAGAGAAGTGTTCCCAGTGATATTTCATTTTGGAGTATTGTTCGCCCCGACCCGGAAAGTCAAATCCTAGCCATCCTTCAATTTCGTACACATCAGATACCTCCTTTGTGCGATCGTTCGGGTCAACTTCCACAACGCGGCATTTCTCCGTCCTATCTGCACCAGCTTTATGGTTCAACACGGCATCCCAGTACAAGCCAACGTTGTGTTCTTTGGCAACCTTTGTGAGCTCCAATAGCTCTTCCTTGGTGCCCCATTTTGTTCCTTTGGCTCCTTTCTGGTCAAACTCGCCCAGATCGTAAAGGTCATATATGTCGTAGCCCACACCCTTGGGATTCGCGGCTTTGCAACCGGGAGGTAGCCAGATGTTAGAGATGCCAATAGCCTTGAGCTTAGGTAGCTGTTCAGCAAGGCGCTTCCAGTGTTTGTGGTCATCTGGGACGTTCCATTCAAAGCCCTGGAATAATGTGGCGTTCTCAGGCGTCGGCTTTTGTTCTGTTATCTCGTGAGCATCACAGCAATCTAATTGGATGATAGTATGTACATCCACTGGCTTGACTTACCTTCCGAAGTCATTGTCGAAGGATTACCTGTCTTGCTACACCTAGGGTATATTATGTTGTACGACGTTCCAGTGACTGTTGGGTACTGCAGTAGTCCAACTGGGCAAGGCAGCTCTTTCTCAGTAGATAGATTCGAAGTCCACCAAGGAATTTGATGCAGCCATATCTCCCACCAATGCCCTTTTTATACCTGACACGGCTCGTAGCGCATAACTATCCTGTATGGTCCCATAATCTAGCAGGTTTATCTGTCGAATCCCTCGGCAGTGTTGAGTATCAAGCAAGGTGACATGCACGATGTGAATGGTCTAGATGGCAGTGGATACCACAATCAGCCGCAGTGACGTCAGCCTGCGTGAAGTAGCCATGCCACGGGCTCCGGCAAACCATGGCATTTATTTCGGTATCGAATGGCAGACGGCATAGCAGAAGAAAAATGAAATACGCGCAACTGACGCTTGTTTTCAGTCAACCAAATTCAGGTGGGGAGTGTTGTCGGTAGACTTTGGGGCAAGATCGTCGCAGCTACGGCAGCCGGACGAGAAGCCGCAAGCAGGGAAGACTATGCTAAGAAAGGTTAGCGCGATCAAGTGGATGCTTGAGCTCTACATTATTCTCCTCAACGATATGATTGGTGCGCTATCTGCGACTCAACCTTGGGATAGATGCTCGTGGTAGACACTGTGTGCCGCCCAGTTCTGACCGCTCTCCTATTATTACGGTAAGGCACTGTTCAATTCTCATGGCTGCCTAAAGTGGCCCCGCTGACGGTGAATGTGGAAAGGACCCTGAATTACCAGGTGTCTTCTCTATACACTAGTCTCTACAGCACTCTTGTTCTTTTCCTACACGATCGCATTCAACAGTACACCCACTCTCCGACTTAAGGCGATGGACCCCTACAATTACGGAAAGCGCAAAGCTCAGCACTCCCCCGTCGCACCAGGGAAGCGCTACAAAGACGACGGGGAGGGCATTGAGGTCAGAAGCCCACTCCTCGTTCGCTTCTATGATCCAGTCATCAGAGCGAGAGATGCACGAAACCGTACCCTAGAAGACATTCTCTCTTGGTCTGATTCAAAGCTCGAGTCCTGTCATGACTACATCCAGATGCTATTTCCACTACCAGAGGGCTCTTTCTTCAATTTCCAAGCACCTGTTGTGGACTTCGTTATAATGGAGGCTTTCCGTTCGCGAATAGATCTTCAAATACAGTTGCGTAAGAGTTTCGAGCGTATGCTTGCCTTTTATGGTTTCCAAATATACACTGAATCTGCAATCAAGCCTGAAGATGGACAAAAGGAAGTCCGTGAAAAGACTCAGGAGGAAACATCCACAGATACTGTCAACAGTGCAGATGACTCTATCGATAAGGAGAAGAAGACAGCTCCAACAGAATCCACATCAACACCCGCCTCCAATGCGCGTCCCTACAAGATCGTCCAAGCATCCAACTGGCGGAAACAGTGCCGGAACTGGGCTGTCTCGTTCAACCATAACCATCTCCGCATCAGTCGCATTATTCGCTGTCTTCGGGTTCTTGGCCTCGAGAGGGAGGCTGCTGCCTTTTTCGCGGCTCTGGAGCGTGTATACGAGGATCCTCAAATTACGATTAGTGCAAAGAGCATGGGTTTCTGGAGGTTGGCTGCTACGCGTCCGCTGCATTTGGCGCCTGATGGTGAGGAGTGTGAGTGGCTGGAAGCCTGGGAGAAGGAGCAAGAGGCATTGAACAAGTCCGAAAATGCTAGTGAAGACGTACAGGAGCAGCGGGAAGGTGATCCGAGCGTTTGAGAGTCATCAAGGCGTTGAGCACAGGTAAACTGCCACAGCTTCACTATCAGTGTGTGATGCTGGTCACTTCATGTGTGATATTGGTTGGGTCTACATAGTAGAAGGGTCTTTTGAGAAATGAAATAGCATTCTAAATACTAACGAACCCCCATACTGTTACCCATCACATGCCACTGACGATGTAAGCCAGATGTATATTGTCACGCTCGGCACCAAGCCCCCACGTGTCTATACAACACATGATTGTTCTTCGGAAGAGCCCGATGGACTAGCTCACCACCCTAAACCATTTTGCACGCCACATTTTTGTGGTCCTGATTGTGTTTTCTTGTAGACACTCTACACTAGAACGAAGACGTCAAACTACGTCGCAGTGGACTTCTCCCCTGGCTTCTCTTAACAAGGAAACTTGACTTTCAAAATTGCGCTTGGAGCGACGATATCTTAAAGAGGTATCTGAGGAAAAGAGATATGACAGCAATTTTCAAGTGGTAAAATTCATGCCCAAAGCAACGCAATCACCTGCTGCGAGCCTTTTGCTTGTGTGGTGGGACAAGATACAATCATGGGCTTACACACCCCGTGTAGTTGGCCCTTGCAGACCCCACCGGCTCGTAAATCTCACGCAGAGTACCATCCGCGGCCGCTCGGGCCGTTCAATGACCCAAAATCTCACGCATTCTCAGCCTCTTGTCCTGACCCGAGAATATTCCGCATGCGTATGATACCTCTAGCTATTTAGGAGCGTCCGGTGTGACCATACTCGCCATCGCAAAAAGTGGGGGCCACCGCCACACCAGGGTACGTGTGTACACAACTATGGAATGTAGTACAAACCCCATCTGTAATGCGCCCTTATGGCGCCCATGTAAGATGTTATGTGCAAGGTGCATAAGGTGCCCGAGCAATGAGGTCACAACTAAGACAATAGTCGGATTACGATAACACTCAAGCACTTTACTAAGAACAAGAATCCGCTCTTGGCAGACAGTCTGACACCCTCGAAGCGCTCGAATTCTATAATGCCAAGTAATGGCATTGACAAGCTTCCTTTACGTGCTTAGACAGTTCGGCAAGCTCAAGTTGGTGGCTGAATAGTTACTCCTTCCCATGACATTTGACTCGAGCTCGGACTCCAGAGGCTACACTCGGCAGTATTTCTTGGCCCCGAGATTAGGGAAGTTTACTTTTTACATATGGAATCTTACCACTCAACTGACTGAAAGCGAGCTGGCCAGTGAGGGAACCACTAGCGTGTGGCCAGAGCTGGGACCCAGTATCTAAATTCTGAGCATAGCAAAAACTCGGATCATGAGTCCAAAGAATCTGTTCCAAACTTCCTAGAAAAGAAAATGCACAAGGAAAAGAATGATGTTATTGGTTGTCTGTTGTCGATCAGACTCAGATCTTGTATGCGTATGAGCATCTCCAGCACAGCACTGAAAGGGTTAATCAAGAATACTGACACTGAGGTCATGAAAGACGGGCCTGTTGAACATTGTGGTATATGAATCCTTCTCAAAACTCTTGTAGGTCCTCACCCACATGGAATGTTTCATGAATTACATTATCTGAAAAGTGGACTGCCATGGAGCAACATAACAAAGTCTCTACCATGTGTTTTTCCGAAGACCCCACGTCAACTTCTCAAAAGCATTACGTGTACCAACATATTCTCGAGGCGTCCTATCTCATTCAAAACTCCTAACACCGATGTCTGCACTCAGGGAGCCACTCACAAACAGTTGTCAACAACCCAACGATTACTGATTCCCCTCTGTGGATGTCAAGACTGAGGGTCAATGCCCACATCTAACGTTCCCATGACCTCGCTCATCCATTCTGAACAAGATTTTGGCAGGCCTAAACACATCACTGATGTCTTTTATCACTAAGTGGATCGGTGTCATGAGAAATTTACCAAATCTGGAGTCTTTCTAAGGCTTCTTTGGATGAGAAATGAGGTTGGTGCGAGCTCTGTCATCAGCCATGGCGTAGACGAAGCGGATACCCATGACGAGATGACCTACAGGAAGAACAGTGCTGTTGCTCAAGAGGCATCTCTGCAAGAAGACAAAGCATATAAGTAGGGCTATGCTCCAGCTTCACATATTCCACCACACTATTCACCACTTTATCCATCCAAAAAACAATCTCACAACTTACAAGATGCTCACTTCTTCCATCTTCGCCCTCCTAGCCGCAGCTGTGGCCGCTTCTCCCGTTGGAGAAGCCCACTTCAAGCGTGCCATCAACCCCAATACCGTCAACATCCTCACTGCTGAGCAACTTACCACGCAGCGAAACCTCCTCCTCCAGGCGCAATCCGAAACTGCCCGCGAAGCCATTCTCTTCCCTAATGCCCCCAACGCCGCAAACGACACCTTCCAGTTCATCAACAACACCGTCACACCTCCCACCGGCGGCTCCATCTTTCTATCCACAGTGAATAACTTCCCGGCCCTCGGCTCAACCGGTCTCGCCGCAGCTGTCGGATTCGTGAATCCTTGCGCTCTAAACACGCCACATTGGCACCCTAGGGCGAACGAGTTCCTCACCGTCGTCCAGGGCAAACTGATCGGCGCCATTCTGCTCGAGGACGACCGTGGTGCAGGCAACGTTGTTGGTGGCACTCCGCCCCTCATCGGACCCTACACACAAATCGAGGCTACACTGACAAACTACACTGGCATGTTGTTCCCCAAGGGACTGGTCCACTGGCAGTAAGTTGCCCCCGGCCTCTCACTACAGAAATTCACAAAACACACTGTCTAAACCCAATGCTAGATTCAACCCAGAGTGCGAGCCTGCCGTCTTCGTCGCCGGCTTCGATATTGCCGACCCCGGACGTGTCGAAGCGGCTAGAGGCTTCTTTTCTGGTACCCCGGATGAGGTGCTCGAGGCTAGCACAGGGTACTCGGATTTCTTGACGCCGGAGCAGATCAAAGGTTTGAGGCCAACGCTCACGAGTGACTTTACGAGCATTGTCGAGAGCTGTGCTAAGAGATGCGGTATTCCGTTTGAGGCGGAGCCCAAACCTTCGCATGCTAGCGCGTATCCTGCGGCCTCGAGCGGCTATTAGCGTGGATATGGTGGAGGCGCAGGGCAGGTGAGGGGAGGCTGGGATAGAGGATGGCATGGCGTGGCGGACACGGACTAGATTTCCTATGTACATCGTCATTCGTTTGGGTTTTGCGGTTTGGAACTTTAGATTAGACAGGGCTAGCGATAGCGTTAGAAGAATTCAACACTCTTCTGCGAAGATGTGCACTTGAGATCCGGTCAGCTTATACATGGTACATTGATCAGAGTTTCGTTAGGAGTCGCTCTATATCTTCTGGGAACATTATCATTGATACTTGTCAAACACCAATCTTTTTCTTTTACTTCCATCTTCGTTGACATCGGCGTTTGTAGTCGCCTAGCTCTACTATATTGTCTGCATACCTATCCTCTTGCATCAATATCTTCGTAGATCTGAATCAGCATACAAACAATGTCACACAAAGACTGTAAAGTACTATGTGAACATCAGGAACAATCATGGTAAGGTTGTCGCATTCGAGGTATGCATTTGAACACTAGTGTAATGACAATCCATGTTATTCCTACACACGTTCTTCGCGTAGACTCTCTTCTCTACATTCACATATTTAGAACTCAGAGACGAGGTCACCCCTTCGCTTGCCACGCATGTCCCACTTGCCCTATTCTAAGGTCAGCCGTTGTCTTTCTTATTTTCTATGCCTACGCGGCAAACTATGTAATACTCCCACTCACCTCAGTCATGTATCCTGCTGTGCCCAGGATTCCGGGTACCAGGACGACGTAGGCAAAAGTGATCCAAGCGGTTCGTCGTGTCCAGCGGAAGTACTTGTGTCGGTTCACGGTCATGTCTACCCTCCGTCAGTATCACACTCCATCCATTGCTCCTAGCTCCCAAGTCGCCCTTTCATCCTCGGAGCTAGTATATCGAGTCCGCGCTTGCATGTATAAAGGGGATGGCCGGGTCGTGGGATGTGGTGGGGTGAACATACTGGCCCATTTGATAATGGCGGGATCCGCGTGGATCACTGTCGTTGTGGTTAGCCATTGCGCCTCACATGCATCTCTTTGGGGTAGAATACGTACTGCCGTGGTTGTGTCCCGCCATTCTGCGGAGTGTAGGCTGCATATTTGCGGACTTTGCGCGTTGTGTTGGAGGGCGCGGTTCGTGAGCTTTTGACTAGAGGTACGCATGCGATGAGGTCGGCGGATGCGGCAAGCGCCGTTCAGTCTTGGCATTTTCACGCTGCACGTCGCAAAGGACGATTAGGATTCATCGAGATTACTCATTTCAATGTCGACGACCGCACTTGCTAATTACATGACACTGAGGAACTACTTCACATATTTAGGCCGACAACAATGTGTATGATGCATATCTTCCGCTTAATTATTGCGGTGGCTCTGATAGGTGACGAGCTTTTGTGACGTTGATCCAAGTGTTTCCATTGTCAGTTCGGCATCTCGGCATCTCGCCGTTGGACAATTGCATGCATGCAAGGCGCCCAGATCGGTGACTCCCTGTATGAATGAAGCCGTGGTCGTTACTGCATGATGGGTTTCTTAATGTATCGTTGGAGCATGTAAGATTTGACACGAACTACCCCTCGAAAACGGACAGACTATCCGTGATGGGCTGAGCGCCGAACCATGTGACGAAATCTCGATGAGCTTGTTGACAAGCCTCGGTGAAATCGTTGAAATCGTATAAATACCAACGACATTCCCTGCTGTTCGCAGATTACCTTGCTTTGAAAACCAGTGACCACGACTTGAGATATTCTTCACCGAGTGTAATCGTAAGAATGGCAAACCAACAAGGAGCGACCATCACGGTCCATTGGTGCGTAGATACACCGCGGCACAATTTTCTGTACGCCGAGATATCCCAATCGCAGATCTAATGCCACCACAGGCTGAACAAGTCTCGCGGCCAGCGTATCATCTGGCTTTTGGAGGAGCTCAACCTCGAATACGACATCAAAGTTTACATGCGCGATGCCAACAAGCGTGCAGGCCCTGAACTCAAGGCAGTCCATCCCTTGGGAAAATCCCCAGCAGTGACTATCAGACCAGCCGGATCTGAAAAGGACATTGTCCTTGCCGAGAGTGAGACAATCATGGAGTACATTTGCGACCATTTTGGAAAGCAGTTGGTTCCTCAAAGGTACCCCGAAGGACAAGAGGGGGTGCTTGGTGCAGAGACCGAGGAATGGATGAGATACAAGGTAGGTCATCCACCGCTGATATGCTGGCGTTCATCGCTACATGGGAGAAAAAGAGGAGTAACAGTGCTGTTATCGAGGACTGCGATTCTTTTGGCCGCAGCGCGTTCACGTGACTTTCAAATGCACAGCTGACGGTTTATCATAGTTCCTCATGGACTACACAGAAGGCAGTCTCTTCACAGTTTTGATGCTTGCTCTCGTTACTGGAAGTAAGTGCCCGTGGAATATATCTTTTCAAGCCAAATATCATACTGACAACTTTCAGGCATCAAAAATGCTCCCGTCCCCTTCTTCCTCAAGCCCATCACTGGCGGAGTCGCATCCAAAGTCGACAGTTCCTTTGTGAACCCAGAAATCAAGCTTCATTTTGACTTCTTGGAAGACTACCTTGTGAAGTCCCCTTCTAAGGGAGAATTTTTCTGCAGTTCCAGCATTACCGCCGCAGACATCATGATTCACTTTGCGCTCGAGGGCGGCTGCCAGCGCGTACCTTTGAGCGAGACCAGCTATCCAAATCTTTACAAGTATATGAGAAGGCTGCAGGAGAGGGATGCGTATAAGAGAGCGGGTAAGAGAGTGGAGGAAGCAAGCAAGGAAAAATATGTGCCGTTCAGCGAAGCCAAGTTTTAGGAGTCGAGGGAACATGGACGGTAAATCGGCTCAAATGCTCATAGGGCCCAGGGGCATACAGCGTTTTTTGTATTTAGTCGCCGAGTGTGTAATGCGCAGCACACCTATAGCGGTGAGCCACTTGACTATCAATGGGCCAAGCGAAGGAGCTTTAGCCTTTTGAGTCGCAGCTCTGTGAAGCCTGCTGTAAAGGACGAATATTCGTTCGAAATCACCCAAGAAAAGACAGAAGTTCGAATGCAGTATCGACGTAACACAGAAGAATCTCACGTCAGCACGTCTGTCTCCTTCCGTCCATATTTTCGCGCCCACCTGCGACGCAACGAACCGTCAGCCTCAACTCCCATCGATGGACGGCGTCCTAGTTGGGGGCGGGCCTTAGGCGTCCAGTCAAAGGTCAATCATGCGCAGCAGGATTGACAAGCAAGCAACCATGCGAGGTAGTGATTACGCGAAGACGGCTGTGACATGTTTCCAGGCGCGCAACGCGCATGTTATATATCTGTGACATCGCTCGTGAAATGAATGGGCTGTCTCGAACAGGCGCTTCTCTCCTCGATCCGCTGAGCTGTGATTAACGTCAGATCCGTTCCAACGCCAAACCAAATTCAGTATTTTCTCCGCAAGCTGCCCCATCACAAAGACCTTACTCAGCCATCGCCAACACCCCAAGATCTCCAGTCACCCAGAGCACATAACTGGTTTCTGCACCTAGGCCACCTGTCGCCCGACACTACGAGGCGATTGCCTGGGTGTGGCTAGCCAATGTCCGACCGTCCAAGCGCAAACTCTCGAGATTTCGCATTTCAAACCTCTGACCAAGCAGGCGGAGGAGGATCGCAGCAGTATCCACAACAGCCGTACAACAGCTACAATGCTGATCAGGACACAAGCGCAACCGAGGCTACAAGCCAGGCGCAAGGCTATGACGCCGCGGCCGTCTACCGCGACTTTGTCGCCCAACAACACCAAGTAGCTCCAGGCCAGTTTACCGGTCTCCATTTCAGTGCTTCGGCACCCGCGGGCTGGGACTGGACCACCTCGCTCGACTTCACTGACTTCAACAATCACTATGAGCCCCAAGGTGAACTGGTTCAGGAGTTTCAGAATCAAGTAAATCCCACCAACGACTTTAGCATTCCTCTCCCAGTCACCACTGGCGATCCCGCATATCAAGCTTTCCAGCAGCAGCAACAGAACACAGCGCCAACACCAAATGCTTCGCAAAGCCAAATCCCATCATCGCCACAGCCCCCGCCTCCTCGATCACAGCAACAGCCCAAGCCGGTCGTCCAGACGAGTATGAAGAGGAAACTTGATTCTGAGCCATCTTCAGCTGTGTCCCAGGCTGGTGGCACTATAGAGAACCCACCAAAGCGGCATAACAAATCGCGAAAATCGTCAGATGCGTCAGCTTCGTCACCCACCATATCAGTCCCAGTCGATGCGCGTGCGCTGACCGCGGTGACGACGCGCACTGCACGGCCTCCTACACCCAACGAACCCGTACCGCAACCAGCGTCGCGAGAAAGCACACAGGTTGAGCGGCGCAAGGAACAAAGCAAAGGCACAGGGCCGCAGGGCAGGGTTACCGATGTCTCAGTGCCGAGAAAGATACAGGATGCACCTGGTGCACCAGACATGCTACCTGCGGGGAAAGTTTTCCCTATACAAATCGGCTCAGAGCTGTTCAGACTGTCTGGAGCATCTCTCTCGTCGGATGGTAAGCATGCACCAAATGCAAGACGCCCATGCGAGACCTGTACGCTAAGACTATTAGAGCACCCTCATATTTTTCCCATTTTTTCGGTCAGCAGCTACACGACAATGGAGGTCGGGCTGGTGACGTGAGGACCTTGTATATCGATCGTGACCCCGACACATTCCGTGATATTGCTTTGCATCTACAGGGCTACCACATCACTCCGAGAGATGGCGAGCATTTCGTAAAACTATACGCCGATGCGCAGTTCTATTCGCGTAAGCTTATCCATGAATAATAGCACAGAGACTGCGAACTGACTGCCACAGTACCCCGACTTACTAAACAGCTGTTCGGTACCGACATCTTTGTACGTATAGGAGGAGTGCCCTTTCAAATACCGCGCGACCTGTTCTCCGCCCCTGGTGATAGCCCCAACTTCTTCTCGCTTGGGTTCGCACATTTCTTCTCAACACCCGCAGAAGCGTTTCCGGGACTGGATCGAGATGCGCTGCTCCGTCCACCCTCCATCAAGCCTCCTTCGGTGCCGAATAGAAATGGAGAGACTTTTAACGAACTCATACAGCTGCTACAAGGCTACAACGTAGAGATTCGAAACAGTGAACACCGATCTCGGCTTCTCAGAGACGCGCGTTATTTCCACCTGAAGGGGCTTGAGCAAAAGCTCATCCCTTGTGAGATATCATACAACCTGCGGCGCCAGCAGTCCGAAATCTTAGTTCGTCTCGAAGACATTCGTCAGTCAGGTGTCTCCTTCATGGCAGACAAGGCCTTGTCTGAGTCGGATGCTGGATCGGTGAACGGTGCGCAGTCAATAAACGTGTCCCCAGACTCTGTCAGCAAAGTTGCCAGCCCAGCACCGTCAAATGCCAGTAGTAGCGCCGTGTCGCGAGCGGGCTACGTCTCCTATGCGCGTCCATACACGGACGACCATGCAAATAGCAACGTTTTAATTCTCGAGATTTCCACAACCGAGTCAACGTCGCTGTTCCTCCCCTGGTCTGCGCCCAAGACTTCACAAGTCGGTCCACCAGAAGTTGAATTCCGGGCAACATTCCACAACTCGACTCTCGCACGCATTACTTCTCTCTTCTCCGTCATAGCCTCCAAGATGGGTCTGCCACCTACGCAACCCCTAGGACTCATGTATTTGCAATCTGGTGGGGGCGTCGCAGCACAGCCAGTCAGCCCCGCCAATTCTGGCGTTAGCGATCGCCGTGTTCGCGTGCGCGTTGAAGCCGATTGCGCCCTCGAAGTCGACGGTTCACCAGCAGAACTTGATGTGGATAGCAGCACCAAGCGCATTGGCATTCGTCAAGCCGGTTCCAACAACACATGGTTATGGGGTGGAAACAAGCAAGATTATGACTCTGCGCATCTCCGCGCCGACGAGCAGGATCCAGAGGTTGAATGGACACTTAAACGCGCCCACTGGCGCATCCGTGTTGAGCCTCTTGCCCGCGACCCAGATAGCGATGTCCGTCGCATGCAGGTCGTGCTCTGCGGTGTAAGACTCGAAGTCTTTACTGCCGAGCGGGCCCGCAACGCCTCGCGAGGTTTCTTAAGCTAGACATACTATTAGCGTTGTGATCTGTACATATATACATATACGAATAGCATCACCTCTTCTTTTGCATACGATTACAGGGAATTGAGAGCAGTGAAACTTTGAAAATCCACCATGTGACACATGTATACTTGACGAGACTTGGGCCTGGAGAAGCAAATCGTAGGGGTATAGGCCATAGTTGCTTTAGATTGGAAATGTGCTTGTATTGTATTCCTTTTTTATATACTGTTTGCTCGAATACTTGCAAATACAATAAAGACTAGTTATATGTTGAAGGACTGAGGGATCTCAGACTGCACCCCTGACAGATCTGACTCGAGATCCGAGCATGGATCAGTAAATTCGATGACTGCGTAGACCATGAGATATGTTACGGGCCGGGCCCAGACAGAAGACTGTTAGGTGCCAGAAGTTATTGTATTGCTTGAGCTATGGGGATGTGCCGATATACAGGTCTACTTGTAGTGTCCTTCATGTCCCCCAGCCCCCACCACTCTTTACAGATAGGCAAAGCCTAACCCATAACCTATCTCTAGTACGGGCGTTTCGCAACCAGCACTGTGGAATTCAGAAACATCTTTCTCTTTTGGATGTGGGTCGGCTGCTAGTACGCTCCGACAACTGGTCTCTATGAAGGGCTGTCTCGTTACAATTTTCGTTGCGTCGCAGATATCAGCCGAAAATCAGAACATGGAAAAGTTGCCTCGCTTGGAAACATACCTTTAGATAGTCCAGACAATTGTGGTCGACTCTAAGCCCTCACTAGCGCTTGCCCTCTGTCCATAAAGGTGATATTGGTAAGTGCACATGCCACGGCCCTAGACTTTGATAGGAAATCACATGAACTGCCGTTCAAGTGTTGCATGGCGTATACGATAACACGAGTTTTAGTTCAATATGAAATCAAGAGGTGCTTAATTTGTCAGTCTCACATGCAAAAGATTTTGGTTGGACATTATGAGTTGGGTCTATTGTGCAGCACAAGGTCCTACTCGATCATACTGTTACATGATATCGCCCTCTACAAAGCGAAGCAAGATCTAACGCGAAAGGCTGCAAATAAACACAATCACACATAAGAGAAGATGAAATATAACGTGTAACCAAGCCCATGCCAGCCATTATACAAGAAAAGAGACTTTTTGCGTGATATCAAGCCCACCTTTTGAAGACTGGACCTCATGGCTGTCCTGGTATCATCTCCTCAACACCCTCTACATCATTCACGACAAAATCTAGTTTGTCTTCGCGATTTCTACACCGCCTGTAGCACCGAGCGCCTTCTTGATGTCTCCGTAGATGGCGAACTGACCAGCGGTCAGGGTACCAACCATGAAGAGACGAGCACCAATACCACCGAAAGAACCACGGACACCAAGCTCCTTGGCGATCTTGATCAGGCGGCTAGTGGTTCCCTCTCCGGGAAGACCCTTGGTCTTGTTGATCCTGGAGAGCATGGTGTCGGCAGGCTGGGAGATGATGGCGGCAGCGAAACCGGCCATGAGACCGGAGCCGAGGTTGTAGACAGTCTGCATGCCGGAAGAGGTCTTGCTCTTGTCGACGATGGTGTAGACGAACTCGTTGACCTTCTCGAAGACGACGAACTTGGCCATGGTGTAAGGGACCCTATTGGGAGAGGTTAATTCTGATCTGATTTGCCATGGGAAGTTGTAACATACTGCTTGAACAGGATAGGTCCGAAACCAGAGTAGAAGGCACCGACACCCTCGTTCTTCAGGATCTTGGAGAAACCACCAACGAGGCCGTTGGCAAAGGTTGGGTCACCGACGAGACGGATACGGGTAGCCTCGAGAGGGCAGAGGGCGACGTCGGCAAAGAACTCGGCGACAGCAGCGGAGGCAAGGTAGACGGCGGTGCGGTTGTTGGAGGCGGTCTCGTAGCCGACCATGTTGATGGCCTGCTGCTTGAAGAACTCATAACCACCGAACTTGAAGGCACCCTGGAGGAAGTAACCAGCGGCGGTAGGACCGAAACCAGTCCAGACGGCACCAGCACCCTCGTTGGCAATGACCTTCCTGAATCCACCGACAAGACCAGTGTTGTAGGTGACGGGGTCAAGTTGTATCCTGGTCTTTACGCTGTGAAGAAATGTTAGCTTGGCACTGTCGTCATTTTCCTGGGGGCTTTCTGGAGTCGCAAAAATTGCGCTCGACAGCCATTGCCATCGTCCAGCGCCATCCGGGGAGGATTCAAACATACACATCGACGGGTGTGAGGGCACCGTGGGTGACGGAACAGCAGACGGCACCAGCGAAGGCGAATCGCGCGTACAGGTTGGCACCGGTGGGCGCGGTCGGGTCGACTTTGGCTCCAACCTTTGCCTTTGCGGCATCGAGCTTGGAGGAGCCGGTAGCGGTGGGTGGAGGAGAGGTGGCCATTTTCGCTGATATGGATAACAGACGCGGAGGGGGTTGAGAGTGGAGAGGGTCAGTGGTGTTGAGGATGGACAGATAAAGATCAAGGAGCCGTCGCTGTTGGTGAGAAGTTTTGTGCTTGGCACAGGACCCGTTCTTTTCCGACCTGAATCCGGATACCCGCCCTGGTCGGCAGTCCTCCATTCACGTCACCGCACCCTCGTGCGTGCGCCAGCCGCCGCCGGGCCTGTTAATCCCGCAGGCGCAACATTTTCTTTTTATAAATTACTGGCACAATCTCAACACTTCACCGCTCAGGAGCGACGGTGCGGCTGCCTTTACTTCTCGCTATCTAGCAACCCCACTGACCCAATAGTACCGTGTCAACGCGATATCGATGTTCAAACTTGATTCCGTAATGCTACTGGCTTGGCACGCAAGCCATTTTCTCCGGATTTTCAAACTACTACTGACATGTATGCCGCGGCCTTGCCACTTCCAGACTACGTACGTAAGACGCCCAAGAGATCCACCCTACATTTCAAAAGGACGTAGAAACACAAACATGAAGAAAGGGCTACCACATATCCCTGACAAAAAAAGCACGAAGCAGGCCCTGACCAGTAGGGCCCGGAACAGCTTCATAAGAATGAGCCCTAAGACCATAATCCGCTTACCGTTTCTACTGCCCTTTCGACTACTGCCTTGACACGTGCTCGCAGAGCGTTGTTTGAACATTCAACGTCCAGATCTTCGAGCCAAATCTTGGCCACGAACCGGTCAAACTTGATCTCAACACCTGGAACAGGGATGCCCAGATTATGCAAACGCTTCAACTCCTGTTTGTCTTCTGTGGACAGCTGATCATCGGCCGAGTAGGAGTCTGGAACGCCATGGTGTTCCGTTGTAGATGTACTCTCAGGTGCTGGAGCGTTAGACGAAGGCGTGTCAGCATCCGTGACAGTAGCCGGTGTTCCGTTTGTAGTTGCGGTTGTCGTGCTATTGCGAGGGAGAGTGATGGGCCGGACAGCTTCTTCGCCAAACTGTGCCTCGAGAAAGAGGAAGAGGCGGGCGAGGCGAGTAGAAGGGTCCGGGGTACGATGAGGGTGTGGGGTATTTTTAAAGCGATGAGCGAATTTTGTGGCGGATATATCGTCCGAAGTCGAAGGTGTGTGATTGTGTGAGTGTTGCTTGGAGGATTCTTGTTACAAAAATGTTAGTGGGATTCGAGGCTGGCAAAAATAACAGGCATGGAGACTTACGCCGTACAGCCGCCGGTGAGGACTCGACTGTGAAAAGGACGGCAAGAACGGCATCTGCAATTCCATCGTTGATTACATTGCCTTCCCATTCAACTTCCACTCTGCCGCCGCTCTTAACGAGCACGCCTACGCAATCCATGACGGTAAATTTGACCTCTGTTCGGTTAATCTCTTCATCTGCTTCTTCCTTGTGGCCATTTTCGGTGCCGTTTGCCTCGCCATCAAGATCTGCATCGTTGAAACGAGTCTCTTTGATGGCACCAAAAGTACCTTCAAGTGCCCACCGTATCAGCTCGATGCCCGCCGCTGATAGTGTAATGTGTTGGCGGCAGAGAATGGTCGTAGTAGTTAATCCGGCATACTCTTTCAGATCCTCGGGTGCCATCAGACTAATCTTGAAATCGTTCTGAATCAAGACTCCGCTGATGACGTCGACCTTCTCTCCGTCGGTCTCTTGTTTGGTCCCAGACTGATCAGCTTCACTACCACCAGGGGTCAAAGAACGAGGCACTGGTGGGGTGATGGAAGCGAGCTTTCCGACGACCTTTGCGATCTTATCTGTCTTGAAGGGGATGCGAAGCTCCTCACAATTTGCTGGGGAATAAATCTTGGTGGGAACGGTTTTCTGTGCGTTGAAGGAAAGAAGTTTGGATTTCAAACGGGTCATGTTACCTTTTTCACCATGAACGAGGATCTGGGATGAAGGGTTAGCGGATACGATTGACATGATACTGCTGGA
The DNA here is from genome assembly GCA_036172615.1 of Curvularia verruculosa. Taxonomy (NCBI): domain Eukaryota; kingdom Fungi; phylum Ascomycota; class Dothideomycetes; order Pleosporales; family Pleosporaceae; genus Curvularia; species Curvularia verruculosa. Next base: position 4,382 of record JAWDHC010000061.1, on the reverse strand, counting down.
GACTTACAACAACCGGTGCACCAACTTCCTGTACAAACTCCATGTTTTCTTTGCCGTCGACATGAGCAGCAAAACTGTATTCCTGGACTGTACATCTTCGGGGTATCATAGTCTGCTCATTCTCTCGTTGACCTGGTCGGCGCGCGTGTTGCTTGTTCGTGTCATAATGGCAGGAATCTGGTCAGGCTCATGGACAATCTGCTTTGCCATTGTCCCTTCGACGGAGTAACCCGTAATGATGACGCCGTTCCTCGGGTCTGGCGCCCACCGTTCGAGCAACTCACGCGATGTGCCTGATTGCATCATACCAGGTGAAGCAAGCATAACGCAGCCTCCCAAGTCATCAAAGCGCTCCAGGCTCTTGAGTGATCGAACATACTTGAAGTCCCAGGCACCACGGCGGCCGGTATCTCCTGCTGCTTCTGCCTCTGCCATGCGCTCAGCAAAGAGGCGCTTAATGTTATCGTTCATAGCTGAAACATATGTCTGGTAAACCTGCATACACTTTCTGGCTAAACTCGAGTTGTAGTAAATTGGTATCTTTTGAACCTCGGGGTGCTTGCTCCAGTACTCATCCAAAATGAGCAAGAGTTCCTGTGCTCGTCCCAGGGCAAAGACGGGAAGAAGGGCTCGGCCGCCACGGTTGAGCACATCGGTAATGGCCTTCATGAGCTGTGCTTCTCGCTCAACACGCGGAGTGTGCATCGAGATGCCGAATGTCGATTCGGTAATGAGGACATCAATCTTGACGCCTGGCGGTACGGAAGCTGATACCAAGTGTCGGTCGTCTTCTCTCGAGTAATCACCAGTAAACAAGATCTTCAATCCGGCAATTTCCATCAGGAACATGGCTGCTCCGAGCACGTGGCCTGCAGGATACGGCGTTATCCGTACTCCAGAAACAGTGTGTGTAGTATAAAAGTCAATCGACTCAATCATAGGATAAGTGTTGAGATGATCGGCCTCAGTGTACATCTGGATCTTGGTCTCGGAGTTGCTCGACATGTTGCCCACACGAACAGAGTCCTGGATGAGCCACTTGTAGATTGCCTTTGTGGGATGTGTCATGAAGACACGACCCTTAAAATTTGTTTTGGCGAGAACATATGGCAGAGAAGCAGCATGGTCGACGTGAAAACTATCTTGTTGTCAGCCTACTGAACGACGGCCAACGAGGTCAAGGTCAAGCCCGGAGAGAAGATGCAAAGGTGGTAGTAGCTAGATACAGGGGCGGAAACCGGGGAATGGCACATCATCGAAGTCGAACGAGGAGGATGCAAATAATATTCCATTGATACTGATATACAAGTCGCTGAACTGCGAGTGCCCAATGTGTGCTCAAGGCCCGACTCCAGTGATGCGCCGAACCCCAACAACCATAGCAAACAAAAATATGCATATACATACTGTGATATTAGTAGCACGTCCACGGTGCTGAGATCAAAATCGTCGTAGAAGGGCATGGCGGACAAGCCTTCGTGGGCAGGGTGCATGCCGGCATCGAGCTGCGCCTTGTTAGCATGATCGCCCTGGTTCCTAGATGTATGTGCCCACCATGACCGTCTTGCCCTTGTACTGGATGATGTGACACGACCGTCCAACCTCATTACCGCCTCCCAGGCAGAGGAACATGAGCTCGTCAGAGGGATCTATAGGATCGTCGTCTTCGGGCGCCATTGCACCCGCCTTTCTCTTTGCTGCCATGGTTATACAAATGAAATGGTCGCACTCTTTCTTTCAACGAATACGACCGAGGGGTGGGAGGGGAACTACAAAAGACGGTGGAAGGCGAGTGCCAGAGGGACGCGTCGCAGCTACAACAAAGCGCGCTTTAGCCGAACAGCATTAATTAGCGTGCCAGTATTCGCAGAAAACAGTCACGGAGCCTGGAAGCGCTAGGCGATGGTGAAAGCGAAGCCGTTGGTGCTAATAATGATGTCGTCGCGTGTCGAGTGAGGGTGAAGTTGATGTTCTGCGGCGACGGTTTGCCCGGCGCGTCTGCCAAGACCCAGCAGTTAGTGCGTCTTCGATTCCAGACTCAGCTTCCTCCGAACAAGACACTGTCAGATATCGACGCGCCGACCAACACCACCCACCGCGACCGTCTCGAGAGAACGCGGCCCATCGTCATCCTCATCACCTTAACAATCTTCCCTTCCCGGATGACACGCACATAGACGCCTTTCGCCTGCGCAACTCCCCATAGGGGACGAGCTGCCCACCATGTCCTACAACCATCAGTATCCGCCGCCCCAGGGCCAACAGCCACAGCCGCCGCGCGCATTCTCTCCGCAAAACTACCAGCACTCACCGACAGCCCTGTCGCCGACCATGGGTAGTGGAATCCCTCCCAATAAGCGACAGCGCCTGTCGCCGAACCCACCATCGCCAGCACCATACCAGTCGCCGTTTGGCATGCCTGGCGCGCCGTCTTATCCCTCATCGCCGTACGCCAATTCTCCTCAGACGCCAGGCTATCTCTCGCTGCCAACATCACCCGCTGCCATGCAGCCTCCGCCCTTCCACCAACCGCAGCCCTACCAGCAACCGAATACCCACTCGCCCGCGCCACAGACGTCTATGCCGCCGCCCAAGGTTCCCTACAGCAAGGCGACAGACAGTTCGGAGTTGGAGAAGGCGAATGCGCGCGATTTGGACGTGAACAATATCAGCGATGTGCTGACTGGATCCGGTATTGATCTGCGCGCTGAAGAGGACAATCTCCTACAGAACTACAGGAGCTTCACTTCACAGGGCTCTGCATCTACCGTCTCGCCGCACGGTAGCTTCAACAACTGGAACCAACAGGGCCATGGCGCATACCAAGGAACAGGTCCACTCAGCCAAGAGATGACCAAAGAACAACAAGAAGCCGAGTTTATCAGGAAGCACGAACAGGCCGCTCGCATCCTGAATGAGTCTGCTCAACATCCTTTGAATGATCCATTCTTGTCAGCAAGTGTACTTCGGCACCGCATTGCAAAGCGTGGATACGAACATGGTATTCAAATCAACGTGGATGGTTTGTTTGACAAGATCCCAGATAAGGGCCAGCAGGAGATTACGCGTGTTACACAGACGGGCGCGAATGGTGAGCAAATCATTGGCCTTGAGGCTGCCAGTCTGCTCAACCAGAATGCTCCGCTTGTGGAGATTCTGACGCTGATAACACTTGCTGCTGAGGAGCGTGTGCGGACTCTTGTCGAGGATGCTTTTGCTCTATGTCAAGGCCGCCAGAACACATCGGATGGTACTATTCCACCGCAGATGGTCGACATTGCTGTTGTAGACGAGAACGCCCAAGAAAAGATGGTCCCTCCCGTCAACATTTTGAAGACGCCATGGGAAGTACCAGATAGCGCTGTCAGCCCCACAGCGACAGCCAGCAAGGGTGAGTGGATTTTTTCCTTCCAGGACTTAACATAGTAACTAACAGAACTAGGTCTTCCTAACGCAGCACGTCTACCTACACCACCAAGCGAGGCACCGCCTACCCCGCAACGAACATATCAAAACATCAACCGCATTGCCGATGTGCTATCAAAACGCGCTGAAGCCGACTACAAATGGGAACAAGAGCGTCTACGCAAGCGGGCAAAACGGCAAGTAGGCGCCAACAGTTCGGCTGATGCACCAGCAATACCAATACCACTGCCGGAACCAGTGACGAAGAAGGCTTTGGCCGCTGCCAAGAAGCAGAGCCAGTCGGACGTAGTTGTGTTTGGCAAAGCCAACGAGACAGCCAGCATGGCTCTTGGTGGCAAGAAGAAAAAGTACTCGTGGATGACAGGCGGAGGGGGCGGCGGAGGAGGTGGAGGCACCGCCTCGGGAGCATCCACACCACGGCCCTCTGCAGTTTCAGGCGGTGGTGGTGGCTCTGTCAGCGGCACCGCGACACCGCTCACTCAAGCGCCTGAGAAAGCACTCATGGGTCGCAAACGCAGATTTGGCGAGGCCATTGAGAAAACCGAGACAGGCACTGGTATTCAGCTCCGTGATCTGATTCACGTGCTAGAAGATGACGGGCGCGAAAAGAAGACTCTGACATTGATCTTGGCGCGGCTAAAGAATACGGATAAGGATATGAAGATTGAGGTTAATAGGAGTTTGCCGCCACAACCTTCTTCTGCTGTAGCTGCTACTGCTGCTCCTCCTCCTCCTCCTAGCGCTCCTCCTAGCGCTCCTCCTACTGTCATGCCTGGAAGGGTATGAGAGATTTTAATGTGGCTAGATGAGAGGGAGACATGAATAAAGAAATTCTTCTTCCATTCCCCAAGTTTTTATACCGACTCTGTTTTTTTTTCCTCTCTAGGCGGCTGGTTTTATACAATTCATCAGCGATGGCGTTTTCTTTTTTTTTTAGTTTTCTCGATTTCGCCTCA